>JAANSN010001589.1:0-31916 GCA_036850665.1 Dicranocentrus wangi
ACAAAATTACAATACAATAGAAGCATATTTTTTACGGCATTTGATGTACCTTCTTTATGTGCTTGGGTGCTTCTTAATTGCCAGTGTTTACTTTAGTTTTGAACTTTGAATTTGAAAGCGTGGGATAATTTAGCTAGCTAGCATAAGGTAAATAGGCAGTTCTATTGGCAGTGATACCACATTCAATATATTCATTCATTATGCAAAATAATGCATTTTTTTGTATCCGTAAGCAAACTAACTTACCTTTGTCGCTGGCATTATTGTCTATCAGTTTTTATTTTCGTTGTTATCCAAAGCTGTATCACACAAACACGACAATTGATCCGGTGTTTCATAGGCGGTGAGGAATGCTAACATGTGGGCACATCATATATATAGCTTCAAAGCACAGGATTTTATAATTATATGTTTATGAGGAGAGTGAGCAAAGTTTTAAGGATGCAATTTGATCATTGTAAAATGTTAAATGGATAGTAGTGTTTTACCTCATGCAGCATGATATTTTTCATGAAACAGGGTATAAAAAAGTCATGAACAACCAGCATTTTTTATTGCTTCGTGGCATTCTATTGCATTTCTTTATTCCCTCCTACTGTTCTCAAACTCGACTTGCACTTGCACGATCTCTATTTATTACTGAAATGTACCGGAATATTAAATGCTGGAATTGGAATCTTTATGAAAATAATAGAGTGATGAAATAAAACTGGACCCTATATATTCCCGTAGGCATTCCGAATACCCAACCGGTTTTTAGCCTCTGAGTGGTCCATTTTGAGTTTTCTTTTCTCTTTTTCTAAAATTCTGTTCTACTTCCAGTATACCAACGTGTGTTTACAATTTATATTAGCTACACACGTTGACTTACTTTTTTTTTTTTTTTTGAAAATGTCTAAAGTTACTTACGTTTGTTGCTTGTTGATAACAAATATGTTGCAAGAAAGAACCAACAAAAAGTTGGAATTTCAATTGGGAACCATATAGAGTATGAGTAATTACAAATCATCCGCATCCAAATCCAAGTTGTTAAAAATGCATTTTAAAAATGCATCCACCCGTAACTGTGAACCTTTATACGATAAAGATCGAGCTGCCAGAGAGATTTAAGGGTGGATTATCGTTATCGCACACAGGTACAAGCAACAGTAACAATCAAATCGTCAAAAATTGTCAGTCAGTTGTAATTTGTCACTTGAATTGATTGGTTACATATGAATCCCTTCCCAATATCCTTGCGACAAATTCATAGCGCTATAGCATAGCAGTGAATATATGTAAGCAGTGTTTATTGCATAATACGCTTGTGATTTGATGTCTTTTGACAGACTGACAGTTTTAAGTGTGTCGCCCTCACCCACAAACAATCCCGTTGGTGTCATCTATTTTGTTCTCTCACGAAGAGAAGTCACTGCGAAGTCAGTCATGTGAACAGAATGAAGGACATCTACCAAAGAAAGGGTCATGAGTCGATGGGCTTTGTCTGTTGCTTATTATTATTTAAGAATCCCTGAATTTTGACAATTGAAGATAGGAAAATAGTACGTAACGTACCTACAAACAACTCCATATAAACATAAACTCTTGTTGTGCATTACCGTTAGGTATGTTAGTTACATTCTTAAACGAATTTTAAAGTTAGACTCATATGGGCTCACGACGGTATATAGGGAAGTGCTTTTGAGGTAGTTTAATTGCAACATGAGAACGTTATAAGATCGTTTTTTTGTACTCTGAAACGCACTTAAATAAATCTTTATCAAGCCGATCGATCGTTTGAATACTTTTTGTAACACTTTCTATTTGGAAACTTTGTCTAAATTAGGAACTATCGAATCTAATCTGAATCAATTTATCAATCACGATAAGAAACAAACTTTTACATGTATTTAACGTCCTGGAGCGTATTCGAAGCATTCATGCATTCATTAAGTCAAGGAATCTCAAACAATCATTTGAATACGGGACGCATCGCGATATCAGTGAAAGTAAACACTCGAAAACAAAGAGAGCTCCAAAAAAAATGCAAATTAGCATAATGACTCTAACCGTCTTTGAGTCAATGAGCAAACAATGTAAACAAACTGTCTTTCATCTTTCCCAATGCAAACTTGGAAAGGGTGGGTGCGTAAATACATCCTCCACCTCCACCACCGTGCCACACCAAATCATACAATTTTAGACGCGTTTGACTGACTTCACTTCAAAACCTTCACTTGGAGTGTAGGAGTCATCCAACATCATCTCTTGCTTGACGAGTGCTATATGCTGGTTCTCATTATCATTAAATATTATCAATATGTTAAATAACATAAGAACATACATTTTATTACCTTTGTGCTCTTGTATACACGCACTTTATCTAATTCAACATGATCTGCCTTCAAAGCGGCGCGGCAGCAAAACCAAAGAAATCAAATGATTATTCATAAACTAAAAATGACAATGAATATGAGTACTATTACCGTTATTACTATTATTATTATTACTGTACACTAACATGACATCATCCCAAAACAAATTCTTTTTCTTTTTTGCAATTGTCGAACATTGCACTCATTGAGCTTCCTACACCACCAGCAAAGTAGTGAAGTGAATGACGACTTGAGTTCAATAAGAATCCTGAACCTTATATATGAAGTAATAGCGGAGTTAGCAGGCGGAAACTCGACAAAACACTTTTTGGATAATAGTAATAACGATGATGGGGCAAATTAAGTGCGCACCTATAACCAAATACGTGTCAGTAGTACTAGTGCAGTCTAACTGCCTTTGACTGATGATGAGGATGACAAAGATTATTTCACTTTCTCACTCTATAAGGATTTGTTCGAGTTGTATCTCTGCAGTATTCGCAGAGCCACCTCACTTTTTCTAAGCATACTCCTATTTTTCTTATATATGCTCCTTCTGAGACTGACATGACTGATTATCATTATTAAAGCTCATATAATGTCAACGAAAAAGGCGATATTGTGAGGGGAGGTGAGGACCAATCTGAAGTAATCTGACATAAATATGGATCCACAAGATAATCATCATTATCCTCCCGTGTGCACTGCTGATGATGACTTCACGTTATATATCTGCTATAAGCTTCACACAAGAAAGAAAAAAGAAATCGTACAATCAACAGCATCATCATCATCATCGTCATCATCCTCACAGTTCACAACTGCATCAACATTTTCTGCGATACTTTTTATGCGTAGACCCCCTACTGTTGTTATTGTCACCGTCGTGTCATCATCCTCATAATCATCGCAGACTATACAAAAGTGATAATCACTTGATCACTCTTTTTTTATTCCAAGGATTCAATTGAATCATTATGGTGCACATTCATCTGTGTATGCTTTCAGGTCATCCCAACCTAGCCCAATTTTACCAAAAAAAGATGTTTTCGCTGAAAGGAAAGTCACACAATGTGAAAAAGAAGATTTTGGCAGGATATTTATGTACATGCAAAACAAGGCAGTTGCCTAAATAGATTTGCATTATTATCAGGATCGTCACACAATTTCTATGCATTTCCACAAGGGGACACAATAAGAAAAGGAAACCAAGAAATGAAATGAAATGAATATATATATATCTTTGTGAAGTGCAGCCATACCCCCAGTCAACGACCATTTTTATCGTGGTTAGTTAAGCTGTCACCCAGTCAATTATGCGTGATTATCACCGTGCTGCCTTCATTTGTGAATTGTACATCTCATCTCTCATGAGCGCTTTTCCGAGAGTTTCCTTTTAGCGAAATGGAGGAGCATATGGGGATGAGGATGGCGATGGACACATATACCCTAAATATCTCTTATGGATTGTGACGGCGACAGTGGTCATTATATTACCATGCGTTTTCACTTCATTGAATAGTCAGAAAATAGTATCATTAGTTTGATGTCCACATAACTACATATAATGCACTTTTTCATGTCATATGGTAAAATGAACAATTACTCCTATTCCTATCACTATCATTATGCATGCATTGTATTAGGTAGATTGTTAACCGCCAATTATGCATTTCCCCAAAAGCACTCTGAAACTCAGCACTTTTACTTCAAGTTTTCATCGATTCATATTATTGATGGGTATTGAGCTGTTTTGTCACTAATCGTGTATGTATAAGTCGCAGTTTATGAAGCAATGCGTTCGAAACTACCTTTTCAACAATATCCCTCATTGTTACCGTTTATGCGGCTCGCTATTCGCTATTCACTTTTTTTTTGCTTTCGGCTAAAATCCTCGATTTTTGGCAAACCAAGGCTTTTCTTTTAAACTATTCATTAGATTATGCGATTTCATTTCCTCGTTTTGTCTTTTTGTTTATGTAGTGCTTCAGGCTACCATGCATTTTTGTATCATTTTCATTTTCGAAATTTCATTTTTTTTCCTTGTTGCACCCCTCTCAACTGTCTGAGTTCTGGGTATGTTCTCCTAATTAGGAATTTACAATTTAGCTCATTGACGATTCATTTGAAACTGTGTGCCTGTCTCTCCGTGTCTCTCACTTCATCCGTGTAAATGCAATGCATTACTAACGAAATCTGAAATGACATGTGTATGATATGATAACTGCCTTGTTAAAAGTATAACGTTTAAGACAGTATTAACATTTTGATGATAACAAAAAACCAAACAAAAATATATTAAATGTGTACACATCACATTTTGCTTTTTAAAAAATCCCCTATTTTTTTTCTTTTAGGAATACATATAGCTTGTTGTAGAAAGTTTTTTTCCGCCATATTGCTTAACAGACACTTTTTCCTAGTTTGACATGTAAATTTAAGGTTTGGGAATTTATGACGTGGGTACAGAACATACGCAATGAATGAATTTCATTGTTTTGTCGTATTTTTGAAATGTTCATTTGTTTTATGTATTCTTCACTTTTTTTCTTCTTCTTTTCAACAGAGCACATCCTCCGGCCAAGAGTTGTTGGATAACGTCTTCAAGCATTTAAATCTCATCGAAACAGCCTACTTTGGACTCAGATACATTGACAACACGGGACAAACGGTAATTAACTTTCCTTTTTGTGTGTATACATTAATTATACCCTAAGTTGTGTTTTATGAGGCATTCATAAATTCATTCAAATACTACGTTTAGAGTCCTGCATTTATTTATTTATATTGTTTTAAATTTGAAAATGAAAGCAGGCTGTATCGTCTTTAGCAAATGAACAATGCTCCTTTTTTCTCGCCTTGAATGTAATTAACAAAAAGATGAAAGATGAGATGCGTGATAAAATATTTACGTGCCATTTTGCTGTGTCTCATATATGTAGGGAACAACGTCAGTTCTGAGTAATTTGCAATGTGACAGAAAAATGTGATTATCGGAGGAGATAAGCTCGTGATATTTGTTTCTTGTTCATACAGTGTTCACGGTCTTTTTTCAATTAGTATCCTTCCTTGAACCAAATCTTTGTAATCAAAAATTGTGCAAATTTCGTCATCAAGCAGATGCATATTGCTAGAAAACGGAGTGAGTAACTAACTGGGGACATTATATAGGCGCCCATTTTTGTTTTTTTTGAAAACTCTAGATTACATCGCACCACAAATATTTCAGTTTTCAGACGAGGACACATTATTTTGTGGCGTAGCGTAGTAGACGCAAACATATAATCGTGTTCTAAACACAAAGAAAAATGTAAACTGGGAACACCTCAATGACGATGAGTTGCGTTACGTTGGTCATAATTCTCCTATGAAAAGCACTCGTTGAGCATCCCAAGTTCATAAATAAGAACATGGTATAAAAGAGGTTAATTATTTATTGAATTTCATGACGAAATTAACACGTTCCACGTTATGAGGGATGAGCATGAACAGCGTAACGCCCCAATTCAAAGGCTAAACGTTACGCAAACATCCAGGTGTATATTTATCGCACGTCTTGGACACTGAATG
The DNA here is from genome assembly GCA_036850665.1 of Dicranocentrus wangi. Taxonomy (NCBI): domain Eukaryota; kingdom Metazoa; phylum Arthropoda; class Collembola; order Entomobryomorpha; family Entomobryidae; genus Dicranocentrus; species Dicranocentrus wangi. Next base: position 5,925 of record JAANSN010001589.1, read on the forward strand.
GGAGGAAAGGACAGTTTGCGCCCAAACATGAAAAAAATTATTATTTTTTACAAAATGAAATTTATTTCAATCACTAAATACTGCATTTAAATGAGCTATTCACAAGACAAAAGCTTTTTTGCAAGAACAAAAAAATTGATGATGATCAAGATAAGGTTCATCAACTCGTAATGAATAATGACAGATAAGATCTCCAAGATTATCTTCTTGTCTTTTTTGTGTAAAATAAGCAGTTATGATGAAACCGACGGAGGAAAAAGCTCAAAACTATCTTACTATGCAATTGAAAAGCATGCCCATTTTAACCCTGTTAGCAGTCAAGTATACCAAGCAAGCGACTTGTGATGAGGATGATTTATGATTCATATTTTTCACAAGTGCTCAGAGAACATGAAGCACTACTGCTCACTTTTTGGTTGTTCTTGTTGTACACAAAAACAATTTATTTATTGCAGTGCTCCACACACCAAAACCAATTCGAGACGTGACGTAACAAAAAGCGTCCTCCTGATAAATTCTTTAAGGAGTTACTTGTCTTGTGGGACTTGTTGAACGTGTGGAAGCTGAGTGAACGCGTATTATTAAGGCGTCCAAAGACCTCGACAGTGGTAAACTGCTGCTCATTGACTTGACAATCCCATCATCGTATACAAAACAGCCGCAAAAGACGTGCCTGTATGTTTTCATTCTTGTTCATTTGTCAACACAAGAGACAGGTCCTGGGTCACTTAGTGCACGATCCCATCATTTTCAGCCACACTTTTCCTGTCATCATCCACATTGCTGAATGATGTACTAAAGAATGCTATACATTCGACTTGAATTGTAATAACAATTTTAACAACAATGTAGGAACACGAACAATATGAACATAATGGATATAGTACATCTTTTTCGCACTTACATGAGGTTAACCATATATACCATACGGTATGATTTTCGTGATCGGATCGACTTTCAAAGAATAATAATGTAGCTGCAAAGTGGTGCCACAAAATGAGTTTGCATTTTCTATCATGTTTAGTTCGTGATCTCGTAACGATCTTCGGAATCAGATCTTTCTTAAGAGATTATGATATTAATGACTGTGATAGGGATCATTCTTCAAATGGATCTCTTGGAGTATTGTCATTAGTCAAAACTGGCATAACTCATATGACCGTCGTGATGATTTCAGCGGGGCCGCATGTGACCAAGTTGGGCTAACTTATGGAATTGAAATAAGGAACAAGGCTGAAATGATCCTTTATAATTTATGTAACGCATGCTTGTATTGAAGAGTTTCCAAGAAGTACATTTGTGGCTGTGCGTATGTAATTTATGGCGTTTCAATAATGGAATGTGATCAATGGCCACCGACGGTCTCTATATTGATTTATTTTTTTCAATGGGTTCATTTGCAGTTTAGAGACAGGAGCACAAAGGGCAATATATATACTACGTTGAAGCATAAATGAAACTGGCATTTCAAGCGTGTGTCTGGCAAGACTTCAAAAAAAAAACGCACAGGTTTTTATAATAAGTTTTTAAAGGTATCATCATCATCCTCGTGATATCATGATACAAAGGTGTGAACAAGGCAGGGGATAAACGAACAAATAATCATAAATTCTATCAGAAGCAAAATGAAAGTCAACTTGAAAGGAATTCGTTGTTTGCCAATAACATAGACATTCATTTTTATGCATTAGCTTTGAAGGTAAAATGGTCAACTCCGGGAATGGATGATGATGATATGATACACGCAAGCAAGCGCCTGTCTGGCTCATCCTCTTTTTCAAGGTGTGCCTGGCACATTATCCTTACTGTGACCAAGAAGACCAACTGCCCGATATTTCTTGTAAAACAAGCAATGTTGCCAATAATACCAACTGGCTTGATGTTTGCTAACAGTAAAAGTGACAAACGAGAACCAATCTGACTGAACCAACGCGCAACGCACGATATGCAATATAGGAACGAGGTTCAGCAAACTCATCAACTCGCTCAAGGAAATTGGAAATTTTAAGTGAAAAGTTATAGGTGTACCACCACCACCGTATTAGTACATTTATGCATCTTGCATCGATATTGCACTCAATTAACCTGTTTCGCCCAATATAAGGTGTTATTGTACCACTTCACTTGGGACAAATTAGTTGACTGGTTATAACAATATATACGCGAGCACATTTTGTACACAACAGGAAAGAAAGAAACTAATAATAATCTCCTCATTTTCACGTCTCACCTCACGTGCCCCTTCACTACATTTGTAGAAGTGGTGGTGGCCATCAAGTTGCCTAAATTGGAGAGGCTGTTGGAGCAAATTGAAATTTTGAATTGCTTTTTACACCATGTAATATAACAACAATTTTGCTAACACGATGGTGCTGGTGCCACAACAATGAGTTATTTGATGTTTGTATTATTATACGAAATTAGTCGATGTGAGGCGAGATGCGATGTAATCGGGTGAGAAGTTATAAACTAGAAGGGACGATGTATTTGCATTTGTTATTAAATTAGAATAGGAGAGAGTTAACCACTTAATCAATGAATATGTATGCACCGCAAAGACCATCAATCGAATGAATAAAAGAAATGTTTTTTTTGTTGGTCATCTGGATCTTGATGACAAGATTTGTCATGTGGTTGTTGTGTAAAAATGGCAGTTAATGTGTAATTTTAAAAGACTTCCGGATGGATTGTAAAAAGTACTAATTGGAATACATATTTTTTTGTTTCAGAACTGGCTCGACCCAAGCAAGAAAGTTGTCAAACAATTGGAAGGTATGCTCAAAATTTGTCATTAAAAATTAAAATACATGCATGCATTATGAAATCATGTAATCAATCACATGATCAAATTTGCAATTTTCAATCTTGCATATAATCCTTTGTCTCTCCATGCATGCATGCATGTAATTGTGTGTATTATGTTTTGTATCCACATTGCATTTTGATTACATGGACCAATTCAAGGACAAAAACTCACGAAGGGAACCTACCTACCTGTATTCTGCTCGAGCTAGTCTTTCAAATAGTCATAATAATAATAACCGCATATTTTCTGTGATTTCAATTCTAACTGACAGGTTGACAGGAGAGCTCAAGAAGATGCTCCTATATTATACTATCATACCGTATGCTCATCGTGATTATCACTATTGATATTGGTATGCATATATATTGTGACTACCAGTTCACGAATATGCATTTTGATTGTATGCTATAAAGTATCATCTGCTGTGTGGCATTCGTAAGACAATATAATGAAGAGTTGGCAAATTTCAAAAGCAAATAGGTAATAATTGGAATAATAATACAGAAGAAAATAGCCTCGGGATTTGTTAACTTAATAGAGCTGCTGCGTGCGATTATATTGTTATATTGGAATGCAGAAAGTAAGCCATACTATAATATAATATAGTCATGTGACACACATTTACATACCACCAGCGACGATATGATGCAAGTTGTGCACTGTAAATACCTTTAAATAAACACCTGCGACTAGGTTTACGCTGCAAAAGTTGTCTGCTGACTCAAGAAGAAAGCCGTAATCAGCATTCTATATTCTACCTTGTACTTAAGCGTTTTATTGCTTTGATTGATTACTTATTGAATGCTCAAGGAGATTTTAAAGTATAAAAGTAGACAGTGGACAGTCAGAGCACATGCCAATTTACAAATGCAAATGAGAATGACGGGTCTGGTAAAGCACCTCATCGAATATCGAAAGATCTCGAATAGGAAGACGTAGCTAAAAAAATGTGTGGAAACAATGATACTCGTGAATTGAACATTGGGACACCGGGAGAGTGACATGCACAACTGCTATCATGATGCACATCAACATTTCATGGCTCACTGGCACACGCCACACACTGACAAAATCAATATTATTACTCAAGTATGAAACAGGTTTTCTTCGGAAATCCTTTAGATTTTATGACTTATTTCATTTAGCTCGTTTTAACTAATTGCTTATTTTACTGATTCTACATTCGAGATATTGCGAATTTGGGGGCTCATGATTTGAATCGAAGATGAGCCTTAATTATTGAAAACGTCAGTAGTAATATTGGTACATGATGGCGTACAAGTTTATGACATGGGCCTGGCCCGTGCACCGGCAGCTTTTATATTGTCTCCCAATAAACAATACAGTACATGCAAGAATGCCATATGTCATGACGCAGAAATGATAATTTATGAGTCGAGTGCAACCCCAGCGTGTCTGTGGTGTGCCAATGCCAATATAATGTGTGAATACTCGAATTAATGTGTGCCATACATGATTGTATTCAAGACAATGGGCGCGTAATGACGACAAAACAACTCACTATGTAACAGTTTGTACGCGGCGGTGCTAATTTACAATGACAGGAGAAAATACAGATCCAGCTGAGGAGGATGACTATACAGACAGTTAGAGGTGGTGTGGACTGTGGACACCCTAGGAATCATTTCTTGTGGAAAAGTGGAACAAAAGTTGATAAAATATTTTGAATTTTAAAAAGAGATAACTTGATTATCTCCCAAACCCAAATGTGCATGGCTTAAAAGAAAAATTAATGCAAACACACGAAACTCAATAATGAAATGAGAAACCTCAAAGTTTACACATGCCGAGTAAGAGGACAAGACCACAAAGGAAATTAAAGGCACTGCATGCTTGGCCTACCGCAATATCAAATTGTATGATGTATGAAGGATTAAATCTTAAAAGCATAACATATACATATAACACAGTCCGGTATTGAACGTGCATAATATATATATATTCCTCAAGCATTTTTGAAATACAACATATATATGCTTATCGATATCAAAGATGAGCTCATATTTCTTCGTCCCCTGAGGGAGGTATGCAGTGCACTTCGTCAAAATGAAAAATGTGCGAACAATTTCTTTAATTTACACTTCATGTCATGCGGTTTCGTGCGAGAAATTGGTGTGTAAATATAAATCACAATAGCAAGAATTTCACACAAGCATATATATTGGTTTCAAAAGGGAACCACGGTTTAGAGCATACTTATGCGCAACTAGAGCTTGTCACCACCACCACATGTTTAAAAAATTAATTAAATTTTTGGAGGTTTGTTTTGATTATTGTGACGTGTTTTTTATAAAAAAAACTTATCTTCTTGTTTTCGTTTTCTTACAGGAACGGAGCCATTCACATTATATTTTGGGGTCAAATTCTATGCAGCAGATCCTTGCAAGCTTCTTGAAGAAATTACTCGGTAAGACACTGATTTTTCTAGACGCGCGCTCTTGGCAGTTCTTGTTAATTATAAACTTAAAACTTGTATGGCTTAGCTTGGAGCAAAATCTTCTCACTGATTTTTGACCGCTTTCTACTCACAGCTAGCTATAAGCATTCCTGTGGTGCCCAGTAACTTTAAATGACAGAATGAACAGAAGGGAAAAGTATGAAAAAGGAGTTTAATTAAATATAATTGCAATTCGGAATGCATGCCAACTTTTTCCCCCATTTGGAGTTATTTGTATATTATACCTAATTGCAAACAGTTTCAAAACTAACCTAAATTACAAATCTTAACTAAAGGGATTTCATCATCAGGCACAGGCACTCAACTTGACTAGAATTGGGAAAAGGAACGCGTCGTAAGTATATGCTACGTTTTATGTCCAGACTTGGAAGTATAATTACTTGGTGGTTTTTTATTAAAGTATAACGCAACGGCGAGGTTACTTCACTTCAACTAGTTACACCTGTGCGGAGTCATACAGGAAAAGAGCGGCTATATTATAACACCCACAGTGTCATAAATTTCCAAAAAAAAAATCTTTCCTTTCTCCTACAATTTTCCCCACTCGTCCTAACCTCTTACTGTTACACGTATTTAGGCATGCTTCCAAAAGCTGGCGAGTAATATGCCAACAGTCAAATTGCCATACTATACAGTAGTTGTAACGCTTGTAATAATTCTCTTTTTCTGAAAAAATGTGATTATCATGTCATGTCGTAACTCAGCAAGTTAAAGTTACTTGTCAACGTGGTTGCGCACAAGGCGAATTTGGTAGTTTTACTGATGGTGGTAGCCTCTTTTTCAACAATATGAGCGAGCACAAACAAGAGGAATCTGGTAGCTTATTGCTTTTTGCCACTCTTTACCATATTCTTTCCATTTCAATTCAAATACACTTAAATGTACAAACACCAGTGCTTTTCATGCTTTGTTCCCTTGTCTGATTCCTTTTTCCCATTTTGAAGTGCACATCATTTACATGCTTTATTGCCAACTTCTGCTGACATTGCCTCTTTGCCACTTGTTGTCTTAAAAAAGTTACTACTGAAGTGGTAAAACACGGTCGTAAATTGTGCTAAAAATGCTGAATGAATTGTAGCACTATATGAATGCGAGAATGCACAATTATACAATATATATACAAAAATGTTCTTATCACCTCCATCCTGTTATTCATCATGGGACAATTCTTCGAAAGGGGATACGAACATGACAATGTCTTAATCTTGCTTTATTGTCGTTTAGAAAGAAACTTTATTGCTGAAATGATAACTTGGCAATGGCGCAGACTCTTTTTTATGCGTGAACTTTGGTTGCTTCCTTAAATGAGCAACCTGTTTTTGGTGACAAGTGCAATGACAATTTTCCTTTTGGCTATCTTAATTAGCGTGTGTACAGAGGCAGCGGAGCTATGGTCAGCTTTTAAAAATAGAATTTGAATTGGAAGGCACTCACAGCTTCTTAAATCCTTGAAGCCCACCCAATTCGATCTGCATGGCGTAGTTTTTGTTTTTCTAGGTCAGGCTTATGTCATAGAATCGTCTATATCCTATGTACATTTTACAGGGCCTACGCATGTGCAAATCCGCTTCGAAACCACTTTTATTTCAAAATTTAAGAAAATTGTTAATAGTTAACACGACTCTATGTATTACAAAATGTTTTTAATGATTTTCAGGTACCAGTTTTATTTGCAAATAAAACAGGATATTGTCCAAGGAAGGTTACCGGTCACTTTCGACTTAGCTGCTGAATTGGGTGCTTATGCCGTTCAATGTAAGTTTCTTTGATATACAATTTTCTACCAACCGATCTATGTAGAAACTAGTATGGCACGTCACCACAAGTTGTTTTTATCAACGTTAAACTTTGTAAAGTTGTCGATAGCGTTTTTCACTTAATGACTTGGGAAATTTCAAACATAAAAAAATTATTTTTGTTCCAGCACCCATATTTGTATGACATTTATTACGATGAAACATGAAAAGTTATCTTGACACATAATGTGTGTACACATTTTAGGGGATGGGTGCTGATACGGCTGATGCGATGTCTGATATGGCTCAACAATTTTTACGACTTTTCGGGTTGATTATTATTATAATTCAAGAAGAGCGTACAATCATATAATATGCATACAGATTTCATGACTTGCTTCCGGCTACGCACATTTTAAAACGTCTGCATCTGTACACGGAATTGAAATGTGTAGGCATTTTACGAACGTTATTTATATACATATTATGCATAGCACGGTTATGCATGGTTATATGATTATGCTCTCGGAATACAAAATCCTACTAATTATAATATGAACCGTGTATGAAATCGTCAGGTCGTAAAGTTTTTTCCAATAAAATGATATGTTATCCCGAAAACATATCGTCAATATAATTTTTGTAGGTGCTTTTGCTTTTTTTACTAACTTGCAATCATAGGGATTTTTATGAGATTCTTCCAGAGAGGGAGAAGGGGCACATGGTTCGCGTTCGCGGTACATAGAACACTTAGCAGTTTACATTCATCCGCCCATTATCATCGTATTGTTTTGAGAGTATACGCCTTTCATAAAATAAAACAAAAGCCATCTTACCTTGCCTATATCATTTCATGGCATGCGGTGTAAAAAAAACTGCAGGTGCATGCATATGGTTCTCGACATAAATCAACCGAATCAAACTATATACTTCTCCTTTTTTTATGAAACATCTATCAATCCTTCGACTTAGTTTTGTTTCCTCGAATTCATCTGAAAAGACATTGAAACTTTGTAACTGTTTTAAAGTAGGATAATTGGGAGTGTGACGGTGTAACGTAACTCTTATTTAGTTATTCACAAATAACCATCACTGATGACTGGTGAATGTTACAATCGAAGTGACTTGGACATTGTTATTGAAGTGAGCCTCGAGGTTCTCTTTGACGATTATGATGACTAGACCCGCATTCTTTAGCACAGACATATATATGTACCTTCGTCGTGTTGTCCTATATATACGTGTAAATGTATATACAGCCATAAAAACTCCAAATACGGAACGAACAGAGAAGGTCTCATAAAATTGTATCGTTGTTCATTGCTGTTGAAATGAGAGAGTCGTCATAAATATTATTGAACAAGAATAAAACAAAAGGAAAAAACAACACATATGACCCGTAAGTAAATTAAGGAAATGATGGTAAAAAAATGTAGTAGCCGTGTATACACAAAAGATAGTGCATATTAACAATATAGTATGCGTATCACTTGCACCAGTATAAAAATTGAAATCCAAGAAGGGCTCTTAATTCTCATCCCTTAAGCAATGCTATATACTTTTCTGATACAGTTGTTCTAGCTCAGGTAATCTTAATTGAACCTTTTTTTAATAATTCGATAAAAACCTCGTTCGAGGTTGAGATGAAAGGCATTAATTTTTGGCAATGGACAATCTGTCGTAATTAAAAGAACAATTAAGCTCAAGGGGGGTCGCCTCTTTGACTTAATGACATCATTACTTACTACAGTACTTTTCAATCGAAAACAATATTAATGGAATGGTTTGCATGTAAGAAGTAGCTTCTTTGTCGCTAATTACATTTTATTGTGCCATCCCTTCCCATATCATCATCATTCATTGTCATTTATCAGCAAAATCTCTGTGGTGTGCTGACGAGCTAGGCTAGCCTTTTAGACAGTTTTTCGACAACCAGTAGCAGATCTTATGTTGTTGTGCTCCATCATTTTGGAAAAGGGCACTTTTCATTTACGAAACAAAAACGGTCATGATGATCACGCTGATTGTCGTGAAGTAATAAGTGGTAGTGCATGCGTTGCAAAATAGTCAAAAGTGCCTGTAAAAGCTTCCTCCTTCTCGAAGGACGAAGCTGGCGCTGAGAAGTACAAAAACCTCGAGCTTTTTTTCTATCGCGACTTTAAAAATTTATACATGTGGCTGCAAAATACCATCAAATCTAAAGTATTTATTTACTAACTACGTACTTTTATCCATTCCTGCTGAAGAGCGTCGTGTTTTTTGCTTTGACATCCCGAAAGTAAAAGTGTGGAGATCGTGTAATGAAAACTAGCACATATGCCACACAAACCATTTTCCCAAGAGCTTCAAGTATTGGTATAACAATTAAGGATAAATTTGCACAATTATGCAATCCAAAGTTGAGTTACTGATCAAAAGTGATACTGGTTGAGCAATATCAATAATTAGAGAAAAATTCTTAATTTCTTTGTAAACGAGAATTATCAATCTTGAGTGTGCATGAGTTGCCAATATTAAAAAAATTTTTGTTCCATCATATATCCATCCCTATAAATGAAAGTTTTTTTTGGATAATCTTTTAAGACGAGACTGAAAGAGCCAACCGCAATCTCTACCGATCACCATTCATAGAAAGTCGCTACCTTACCTTCTAATATCACCTGTAATTGAACCAATTACTGTCATATCTGTGGATAAAAGTAGAATATGACATTATCTGTCAATGAAATTAACGAGTTTTGCTAATTTATCTATCAGCATTTTTATCAAAGTCTGTGTCTACCTACTACCAACAACCCCACACGTACGCACTCACGCAGCGAATTTTACTAGTATTTGCTAACGCATAATATTCTCCCTGTTTGTAATAAGGAAGCTTGCTTAAGTCCAACAAAGTACGTATATTATGTATCCATCCACACATTCACTCCATGCCACTCCACTTTTAAAAAATTACAGTCCTTTCATTTTACCATTTAAGATTTGCTTGTATCTCCATCTCCTTTTGATCTTGTCGTCATAAATTTCTCGAATTGATAAATTGGGATCATATTCCTACTTGTATGATTTTTAAAAAGCAATTTAGCCGACTTCATTGACGTCGCATCGAAGTGAGTGAGTGTCTACGAGATGGCAAGTGCCCCCGGGATACTCTTTTAACAATTGTGCCGCGCCAGGCAAGACAACTAAGACAAGTACCTGCAACACTGGGGAATGGTCAATATTGATATTATTTTCTTATGTGGATTAATATAACAGTTATATAAAATGCTAATACATATTTTAATAGTAGCAATCTTCAGTAGTAGACGAATTAGAGATAGCATTAATTGATTTCAAGTGTACAATGCACAACACGTTCTCGACAGTGTAATTCTGGCGGTGATGATGAGGTCTATACAATAATGTGTAAGTAAAGTAATCATGTCATGTCATGATTTTATGTGATAACTGATTACACTGATCAATTATTCCTGCATTGTATATACTGTTATAAACGCATGCCTTTGAATTGTTACACTAATGTTTTACGGCAGTGTGTGACCTGATTCTTCAAAGAATAACAATAGAAAATCGTGTTGATGGACTGCTGGCTAATTTTGTAGCAGAGAGGAAAAAAATATGTCTTTTATTGCTACTCACTTGGAAGATCAGCGGTCAATTGCTTTCTTTTATGTTTCGTAAAACAAGGGTAACTTTTGACAAGTACACTTCAACATTCATAATTATATGCATCTTGGAATAAATATGAAGCCTTTAATGATTCACGCTGTGTGACACTGTACTGCACGACCGCACGCATTTTTTTTTGCTTTATCTAAATCAGTGCATAATTTTTATAGTCTATTCACTTCATTCATCAAACAGTCAGGATGAATAAGTAAATGTGCAATTATTATAGACTCGAATTATTAACAAACAAGGGGTGCTATATCATTTATTGTCTATATGACAGGGTGTTATTAGATTACAACACTAATTCGTTTTCCCCCGCACCTCGTGCCCAGAGTAAAATGGATCAGTTTAAAAATATGTGCAGTGAAACTTGAAAAGTGTAGCAATGAGAGCGACAGAGTGGAATCATAAAAATCAAAATTAATTGTATAACATTCGAGTTACCAATTTTTAATTAGTTTGCATTTCAGCTTGGTAGCTGCGTATAATATATTTTACACTAATAATAGATGTACAAACTAGATGAGAAATTAAAGCGAGTAAGGGAAACAGGTTAATTGCAATAAAAATTATGTCTGTGTGACCACATGAGGCAGGAAATCACGTATTCGTCTCCGACTATTCTTAAAGAAGGACATGTATTTAGAGTTTAACTTTTAATGAGGGTAAAAACGGGGAAATGTCTGATTTTCTTATGAAAATTAGACTATTCCACTTCGTCGGGCAGGGAAAAATAGGGAAACAAATGGTGTGAAATGGCCAAGCTTAATGCATTAGCAAGGTCTGGTTTTTTAATTGCAGAGTTTTGTATGCTATCTCCTCATTAATTAGAAACAACTTAGGTATTGTTTTTAAAAATTCCGATGCGTGTACATAAGTGTGAGCTTTGGCACAGATTTCCCCGTGCATGCCTTTCCTTTCGAGAATGGAGGAAGGATAATAAAATGAAGGCTCACAATTTGTAATCTGTGTTAACCTGGGCTCGCAATGTCGTCCCGGTCAAGATAACATTTTTTTATAAGACATGTGTGCATGAAATGTGAGAACACTTTACAAGAGCGCATGTATAGCCGATCCCGATAATGATTACGTGCGGAGTAGAAATAAATCTGGGCTCAAAAAGACTCGCTTCATTTCAAAATATATGTAGCATTTTTTTCCTGATGGTGAATTGGGAAGGAACTGCATATCATGTAGATGAATATTTTAAGAAGATTAATGCACTTTTTGGATAGCATTTTGTTGATTACTCTGCTTAGCTGATAAGCTAATATGTTGGGCTCAAATTGAAACATTTATTTTTTCAAAGACTAGACCAAATTTTAAAAGGGATTTTCAACCCCTTTTCCCTCATGCATATTTATAAAGAGCAACTCCTCTAAAAATTTGGTGAAGTGAAGGCGGGCCCTATCGTTTCAGAGAACTTGTTTGAGTTGAAATGAAAGAAAAAAGAAGGATGAATGCGTAATGTAGACTGTAACAAGATAACTTATGAAAAAAAAGTCTTAAATAGATATACATCACGTTATTTGCATAATACGGAGATTTGAAAGCACTCATAAAAGCTTGCAGCAGTGCGGTGTGTCCTATAATCAAACTTGTGCAGATGTGCGTATGTTTTTATTGATTCGATTTGGATCTCGACTCAGACATTCCGTTACATGGCATGGTGGCATTCTAGAGTAAAGGGCATTTTACGAACCTGTCACGTGAACTGTGAAAAGTTTCATAACGAATGGACGAATCGAATACCAACCTAAATACTTATCATCATTTTGAAGATTTAGAGCTGAAAATTGCGAATAATAAGGAAATAAGGGGTTTTGCATACAATGAGCAAATGTGTGAATTGTGAACAATTTCAAATGCATATTGAGTGACGCTTTCAACGAGCGAAGCCAATACGACAATGCTCGCATACTCATATTTTATGACTTGGTAAATGTACGAGACGTAAAACTCTAAATATTTGACAGATTCAGAGTAATTGGAGCACTTGCGTAATTCTCAACTTATTTCAAATGAAAATTACCATGATTGAATTAAATCACATACAATAAACGTGAGGGGTCATCCATACGTATATGATAATTTAGCACTATAGGCTAACTCATGTGACATCATCACATCGCTTCGTTTCGTTTCTCCAAGCTTTTGCATTCCTTCTCATTAAAATTCCTGGCGTTATTTTCCTAAGAATTAAATTTCCAGAGCCAAACCAAACGAAAGAGCAAGTGTAGAGGTTTTTGTCGGTCATAATTTTATGTAGGTGCTCGATCGCGCCTCACTTCCACGAATATATTTCACAATGCTTTATTACATGTGACAGGCTCAAACCCAGACTTAATGACAGCTCATCATTAGGATAGACTTTGAGAAACAATGGGAAAGGGTAACATATCTCATGATTGCAAGCAACTGGCATTAGTGGCATTATATACCGTCACTTTAAGTATACTGGAGATGATTATCTCATTAAGTGTGTACAGAAGTAGTTGGCTACTGTTCGGCCTGTCATTGAAGTAGCCCAAATCTTTTGGAATAAATATGCGCTAATCATGGGAACAAGGTTTTGCTGGAGATGAAACTTGAATCTGGCCAAGCCTCTTTTAATTTTCCGAGTCATTATCGGAAGCACGAAAGTTCGCAAATCTTCAGTGAGAAACAAAGTGAAGAAGTAATAATGAATGCCAAATAACGACAGCCAATTGTTCATGTCTGTGGCTAAAATGATATGTGGACTCATCCAAAAACAAAAACAGTTTCTATTGATTGAGGACGTAGTGTGTGAAGGTGTGGCTGTAATGGCAATAGGATTTTAATTAGATTACGCGGAACGTGTAGAAACTAGAAACCCACTGGACAGGTTCGGCGGAGTACAACAGGTGAAGCGAAAAGTGTCACAGTCACACACACACACACACACACACACACACACACACTTGATGAGCTAACACAGTCACAGATTTGTACGACCTATATATCATCCTTATCAGTTAGTTTATCAATATTCATTGTGTCAAACTAGAAATATTTCAAGTTTTGATGACAGATGTATCTTCAACCCACTCAGGTGAAGAATTATGCATTTTTAAAAAAGCTTAATTAATCTTTGGCATTGAACTTGATGTCTGGCCGGACCTAACTATGTAAATGAAATGAATGACAATTCGTGGGTCCTATCCACATGACATATATACGACCTACATATACCTATGAAGTTTAACGATACGTTACAAAAATCCCGACTAAAGTTAAATATATTTTCTAATTTGTTATTCTTATTTTATTTTTACAGCGGAACTGGGAGACCATGATCCACGTCGTCACTCTTCCGGCTACATTTCCGAATTCCGGTTTATCGCCAACCAGTCTCCTGAACTGGAAATCAGAATTTCAGACCTTCACAAATCCATGGCGTAAGTGCATTTAATACATTATTATTTATTAACTTTATTTGTGTCCACCCACTCTAATCATGATTGACTTAAGAATATGCGAAAATGAGACTGTGGTGGATACGTTAAAAACGCTTTATCTTGTGCTATATATTTGCGACTCTTGATAATGTCCCTTCTAACTTACAACCGAAGTCTTTGCATTTTGAATTCTCTGACGAACGAGACAGTGTGCACTCTTTTCAGAGATTTTCCTCGTTTCACGCTTCCACTTCGTAAAACAAATTCAATTCAATGTCATGCTACACGCTACGCCATTTACGCCACATCTTTAATTTAAATGCTGAGACCAAGACATTGTGTGCTTTTTTGGAAGAATGAAAAAATGACACAATGGCTATAGCATAACATCAAAACAATAAAAAGAATTTAAATCCTTTGAGTAAGTTAAAGTGTGCATGCATGACGCAACACGACGCGCTGTAGCATGCAACTAATTGTCTCCATTCAATTGTAAGTGGTTGAGATTATTTACATAGCATAGAAAACAGGACAAAGGAGAAATGGGATGAGGAGAGGTGTACACTTTCCTGTGGGGGTGTTGGTATATCGTGGAAATTATATCATCCCTGATTTTCCGCTTCAGTTGCTGAATAACTAACTGTTCCTGTTTGTTCTGCACGAAGAAAAAGTTAATAACTGTGCTTTACTTTTCTAAACGAGAGCATAAAGCAATGTCCTTGTTAATGTCTGGCTCACTCACTCACTCAGTCGTCAGTGCTATTGACATTTTAGTCTTTGTATTTCTCAAATCGGACCAACCATTCATGACTAAACGCAAAATGCATCCATGCACATTGTTCTAGTGGATATGAATGGGATACTTAAACAATTAATGTACTACTTTATTTTGATTACAGGGGTCAAGTTCCTGCTGTAGCAGAGTTGAACTACCTGGAGAAAGTGAAATGGCTAAGATATGTATGGGGTCGATCTTCATCCCGTTTTGGTAAGTGAAATGTGTTTATGTAAATTTTAAGTGCTGACTACCTATGTACATATATATATTTACACAAGCCAAGTTGAAGCAATTATTTACAGACTACAACGGGATGTTTAACATTTATTATACTCGTGTAAGATTGAAAACTGAACAAGTGAATAGCGGACTATTCTTGGAATCCCAAACAAATAACAAACTCTCTGGCTGGGATGGTTAAAAAGAGATCATAAATTTGATTAAAACCAGACCGTACTTATCGTCACTATATACCTGAATATCTTCTTCCATCCATCCATTCAAGTTATATATATGCTTATGCATTGTTGTGGTACGCATGAATGGGGTTGAATGTTGTTTGTAATGGGCATGCATTAGCAATGGGCAATGACAGGTTTAAATTTGTCTGTCAGATCGTGACATATTTAAAGATTTGTTAATTCGATAACGTAATAATATACATCGCTATTGTCAATTCTGTCACTGTCAGATCAAAATGAATTAGTTCACGATATGAATCCCGTAAATCCCGATTCTCACTTCCCACAAACATTATTTCTTCAGGTCATTGGCCGCCCACAAGAACGACATGCAAATTTTATGTACACCACGCAAGAAATTCGAGACCGTTCCAAAAGCTTTATTTCCTGTATATACATATATTTATTTATTTATACACTTTTAACCTTCAAAATTTCCGACCTTCTGGTTCGTAAAGACACTTTATTTGTCACGTTTACGGGGGCAGTTGTGGTCAGAAAGGCGTAAAAGTTGTTTACGTCTGTGTAACTTGGGTTGGACATTGGACGATATGGTTTGCTCATGCAACGTGTCAAGAATACAATACTCGTAATTGGTCGTAATTGTCACCATTATCATTGTCCATTTTTGGAGATTTGATTATTACTCCTCGTGGATACTGCACCATGCCCCTTGATCTGATTGATTGCTACTGATGGGAGAATAGACAAGATAGGGGGTTAATAATGGCAGCAATTCGTTTTAATGAGTTCACTTCTTCCTCCTTAATATCACAGCTCATAATTGCTAAATGCTAATGATTATCGTCGCCGGTCATTTAACCTCTTTGTTGTATCCAGTCTAAAATCCAAAATGTCTCGAACACTTTTTACATCATCACGGAATGAATATGAATATGCGCGAACTTGATCTTGAACTTCTATTTTCGTAAATAAATTTGAACTTGAGCACAGATTTTTATTACAATCATCAGTCATAATCATTACCCATTTTTATTTTTCATTCAGATGATTGTGCCCAATTTCAGGCATCATTATTCAAATGCATTATTTTCACTCTTAATTAACACCAGTTTGGAACGCGTACTTCCTTTTTCTAGAAATTAACCCATTTTGGACTGTCATTAGCATTTCATTAGCTGGGTAAAAGTTTATAAAACATTTACATGCAACACTTTTATCGTACAGACAGATGCACTATCGTAGAAAGTTCTTTTTTTTATTCGTGGTCAATATCACCCTGACCTGAACGTCTCTACCACGAGCCTTTTTTTTACTAGAGTTTAAAAGACAGGAGTGATTTAAGGGCGTGGTAAGCTTTATCCGCAGAAGGAAACCTCTGGCAAAGTTGTACATTGTTGTACACAGACACTGTGTTAATTAGTCAATGTTGCTAGTAATTAGTTCATTCATTATCTTACTGCCACAAGTAACGACTTCGAAAGCAGCTTATCGCAATACCGGGCTAAAGCCAAAAAGTGTGATCGGATCGTGATACAATGATCAAAAATGCAAATTTGGTCCCCTCCTCCAATCATGATGAATACAAAGCAAGCAAGACGGGGAACATGCAAACTGTGAAACAACCTTGGTGGAATTTAGAGGAGATACCTCTCGGAGATTTCTTGTTTTCTTTTATATGAAGTCAAGTCAAACACGTGTCGAGTTAACAAACTTTTATCTTCTCAAAAAGTTCACATAAAATTCTCAGAAGTGTCTAATCTTTTGTATCGATTAGCCTATGCAGCCGAACAAACTAATTATTCGTGATTTAGAAGAGAAATGTCTTGGAGGATGTTTCCGTTGATCACGGGAAATATTCTGCATCTACATCCAAATCGAATGATATAATGGGCTGGCCTAACCCGTGGATTTTTCCTAGAAAAGGCGAAACATGTATTCAAAGCCACAGATCACGTCATACTTTTTGACATGAAAATCATGATATAAAGTTTATCAGACAGGAAATTGGGTGGCAGGCCGTATCATATTCTATCCGCAATTTGAAAGCCGAGCACGCACCCCGTGATAACGCTCAAACACGCAAACTGTTTTTATTCATGGGCGTTTTAGAACAGAACAACTGCATTAAAAACGCACTTTGTCGAAGATACAAGCTCGGCTAGGGCACAAATCCCTACATCTTATAACACGAAACTCTTTAAAGGGGCACTGAGAGATGCAGGCAAAGCTATGATTTACATAATATAGTAACTAGAAGACAAGGTGATAACTTATGAGTCATAAATTGACCTTGAAAAAGTTTGTTGATAGCAATAAATTGTTACACGCTTAGCTTTAAACTCCAGCAGAGTATAACCAACTCCATAAACGTGAACTTGGGAAACGTAATACATTCCAGTCGTCACACCACACAGTTCACAGAGAATGGAGAAAAGGCTGTTCCTTCAGGGCTCATTTAATGTACATGGTTTTACCAACAAGGGAATGAAAACGAAAAGGGTGTGTTTCATGGTAAAAAAAAGGATTTTCCATAAAGGCCTAGACCAGACGATGTACTTATGCAGTCATTAAAATTGTTCATGTCAGTTAGGTAGCAAAGCAAGGAAGGTTAAAATGAGGCAAGGTGTACAGTCAGAGGGTAGACAGGTACATTATTATTTTCTCTTGCGGTTAATCAGTTTTAGGGCACTCAGCTCCAGAGAGAGAGAGAAGGCGAGACGAAGGGATTGAGGAATCCTATGAGCAGATAAGGAATCCAAACTATACGCTTTGCTCATACTCATCATGTGTGGGGCAGTCGTGTACATACATACCTATCTGAAATGCATATCGGGCTTAGCTCTTTTCGTGAGTCCTCCTACAAAGTTGGAGGAAAACTCATTCCCACTTTTGTAAAGGGATGTTAACAACTTGTAACAATTTTTTGTGTATTCATGCTTGCTGTCTACGTGCGTCCGTCGAGTGATTATGAGTGCAGGAGAAGAAACAAAAACTGAAACTAGGAACGTAAACGAGATGAAAATTTTCGTTATTTTTTGCTACAAGGGATAAAACAATAATTTTGTGAATCAGAGTCGGGCCCCTTCTTGTGTTTCTAGGATCATTATCATCATGGTTAGATAGGATTGTAATCCATAATCCAGTAGAAAAATGGGAAGAATGAAAAATGATGATGATCTACATGCTCAGGTCAGTAAGGTCATGTTTATTACAGTGAAGCATGATCAGAAAGACCTGCTGCAGGCTACAAGTTTACGAGAGAAGGGTTTTGATAGAATATTTTATCCAGTCGTTTTGTTTCGTATATTTTTTTGCTTGGCATAAAGCACGTCATAGCATTAGCATCACACCAGCTACGACGGAATGCTTTTAACAAGAATGTAAATTGGATTATATACCAGTCGCCTCGTGGCTGAATAAGCTAAAACAAAACTATATAGGTTTATTTAAAATGTTGATTTTTCATTGCTTTCCTCACAATTATATAATGTTTTTCTTATTTCAGGGAGAAGACAACGTCGACTATTTCCTAGGTCTCACTCCAGCCGGTATCATTGTTTTACGAAATAAAACAAAAGTTGGCAACTACTTTTGGCCACGGATTAGCAAGTTGACACACAAAGGGAAATATTTTATGATACGAGTGAAGAACAAAACGGTAAGAAGACAATAACGAAGATATTATCATGCAAAAACTTTCAATCTTCCCCATCTACCCACACCAAACCAAACTCTGACCATGTATAATTTTTCTGATTACATTTTTCACTTCATTCATCCCTATTTGTTTTCACATAAATTGTCAACGTATCATATCACAAGGTTTTCATTTTTTTGCCGTATATGTACTTTGCCTGTTGACAATGACAGTGACATCAAAAAAGTTGTATGAACCGCAGGTGGCCCCAGTTAGTTAGTGTAATCAAGTTGTGAAGGTGGGTAAATTTACATGGTGAGTGTGCCCATGTTTCGTCAATGTTCTACAGCGTAGGGAAAATGAAGACACGAAACGCTGACATGCCATTGTCAACATAAGCGAAACAATAGAATTCTCCCGGAAGCAGCAAAATGAATGTGCGAACGTGAGCATACGTCTTAAAAAAGACTGTTCTCTTACTGACTGTATGAAGGTGGTAGTGGTATGGCACATTACGGCTCGATATTATTGATGACGACTTACCTCCTACATTTTAATATTCTCTCTGCAACACACGACTTCTTGCGAAGGCGGCCATTGTATTTGCAGTTTTAACCCAAATCATGAATTAATTGAGTCGTAATATATTGTAATTGTAAACATCTATTTGGGTTTGGGTCAGCAGCAGCATGAAGAGAAATTGATTAGCTGTTGTAATAATGATTGAAATATAACTTAAATAGAGAATCATGATGATGTCGCCGGAAATGAAGTCTTCACCTGACACAGGATGATGTTGTTGATAGTAAAATGAATTATGATAAGAATGCCGCAGTCAAATGCATTATCCCTTGATAATGGAGTAGTTGTAACTTTTTAAATATGAGTGTTTTATTATGGTATTGTTGTACAAGTAGAGCCTTTGAATTAATATGAAATGGTGTGGGTCATGTGGAATTATGAAGGTTATATTTTAATGCTATGCCGCTAGATTAATCAGTGATTACAAGTTTTATTTATTTATTATGTCTCATTCAGAATGAAGAGCAAACTTATGGGTTTGAAACGCCGTCCAAGGCAGCATGTAAGCATTTGTGGCGCTGTTCTGTAGAGCACCATGCCTTTTTCCGGCTAGTTCAAGTAGCTCCAACGACGACTACAAACAGTGCCAAAATGAACTCACTGAATGCCCGATTCCGAGATAGGTCTGTTGAACTTCATTAATATACGTACGTAGTAATATACTCTTTAGAATGCTTATAAATTAACCTTTTAACGTGTTTGCAGCGGTCGGAGTGAGACTTCAGTGCGAAGACGAGCTCAGCCCCAATTTGTGCGAACACCTAGTCGTCGATACACAAGGCGTGTTGTAGAAGGAGCTCAAGATGGTAATTTTACCCATGATTTTTTTTACAATCTGCCACTATCAAATGAAAAACGTCATTTCACTCTTTTTCTTGTGTTCCCTTATCTTAATTGTGATCCTAATTGGAATATTTCTCTCTTAACCTGTTTTGATTTCAATCTTCTCTCGCTTCTCCATTAATTTGAATGCGGTAATTTTGTGCAATATTAAAAAGAAAATTATCAACAGATTTTGATATTTTATGCATCGTAAATCATGTTATATATGCGCTAATGTACGATTGAGCAATCAAATTTATCAGAGCAATCATTTGAATTGGTGAACTTATGATTTTCTCACAGCACCGGAAGTTCATGAGAGTGGTGCAAATGAAGCAGGTCAAGTTGGAGGTGCGAACAATGGGACGAATAAAACTGTGTCTGTTCCTCAGCCAGTTGTAACCTCAACGTGAGTTAAAAATTCAGTCATATCAATCAACTAATTAAAACTAATTATTTCCAAAGCATTTAAATACTTATAATGCGATATTTAAATAGATCAACAATGTACCGTACCAACTCCATGGCACAAATGACCCGTTGTGACTCTCCCAGAAGTATTCGTAGCGCTCCATGGCCCGTGCCAAATTCAACTGGGAGTACCAAAAAAGGTTCTTATAATGTTCCAAGCCCAAGATCAGTAAGATCTGCAGGGGTGGGAGGAAGTAGTACATCCACCCGGGAACGAGATTGGAGTCGAGAACATAAAGAAAGAAAACGATCTGCAAGTGCAGAAAGCAACAGTTCAGTTGACTCCAGGTCACATAGGAGGTATGGACGAAGTTGAAATTATATATAGCTGCCAAGCCAAGGAATACTCCCGTCGTATTTAATGAGTCACTAAAATAAGTAGTAGATAAATTGCCAACATTTTTACCCAAACGTTGATTCTCAACTTACCCCAATTCCTGTAGGCACAGACATGGCAGAGGTCGCAAGTGCTCAGACGAGGAAAGCGAAGTATCCAGATCATCTGGCAGGTCACACCACAGTAAGAGACGCCACAAGAATAGTTCCAGGCGTGGGGATTCTGGGTCAGACTCCGAGAACTGTCATCACCACCGGCATAGACACAGGCATAAGCATAGGCACAGCAGTAGTAGTCGATACGAGATGGTAGATTCTGAAGTGCAATGGCGTGAAGCTCAACGAAAGCAACAGCAGTCTACCCACAATTCGAATGCAGGTGTGGTTCAACACGCTTCTGTAATACCTGCCACGCCTGTGACACATCACTCCAACGGTGCCGGTGTCGCTGCTACTAGTAGCGTGCAAACCTTGAGAAAATCGGGATACATGAACAGCGGACTGGAGACGGAGTCGGAGGCGTCTTTCACCAATAAGAGAAAGCAGAAACGCGGACAACGGTCAAAATCACCTAAAGAACGACTTTCGGATGAGCTTAAGAAGCATTTGGATTTCCATTTGGTGGACACCGAGGGAATGTCCCAGGAACAGTTGAGAGAAATACCATACAAGAAAGTGGAAACTAATACATTGTTGAAGGGGGCTAAAGTTCGTTATAATAACAGTATTAAAAGCAACAGATCTTCTGGCACAGGCACACTCCGACCAGGATCCTCACAGTACGTCCACTAACTTTCGGCTCAGTCAGATTTGTTTCTTCTAGATACTATTACAACTTTCTTCTTGCATTGGCTTTATAGGAACAATGTCCCTGATGTCAAATCAGAACTGCCAAGCTCAGGTGACAGTCCACCTCCACCATATTCACCACCTACCAACGGTACTCTGCCAGGTCACCATTCGCATAGTTCCTCTCCGAAGATCGGGTCACTGGTTCAGGACTCAGTGCCTCAGATTACTTCAGGAGTGGGAAATCATAATAGCAGCAGTGCCGCTAATGATTCTTTACACACGAGGTAGTACTACCAATATTTCCGAACTCATTTTCAGGTGCAAAATATTTTTTTACTGAGGTTTGTTTTCTTAACTTCCTAAGCAGCTTTACCAATGGCCGTCAACATGTTCCCTCTCACTCGTTCGTTGTGCCTCCCCCTCCGAGCCGAGTACTTGCAGGAAATATGAACAAGTGTGGTCTTCCTGGGTTTGAAAATTACAACACAACAAGTAGTTATGCACCTCACATTCATCACAACGGTACCAACAATGGATACACACATCCATCACCTTCAGAATCACCCGACAGCCAGAAAGTAGACTCACACCATGAAAACAGTGATTCGGGACTGGGAACGGATCACCAAGAGTATTACAGGTTTGTATCTGAATTGAAGTTGAAGTAGAATCGCAGAGTATTTGCGACCACATTGCCAACTTATTTAATTTATCTGTCAAGGGGTGAAAATTTCAGTAGTCTCAGTTATACACTGCCGCGGAGCCAAGCCAAAGGCCTACTTGGATCATCAACAGCATCCCCTATTACCAACGGCTTAAGTTCAAATCACACGTATAGTAACGTGCCTGGAAGTGGCACTGGCAGTCTTACTAAATATCATTATGGAGCCACACCAACATCAGACGACAAGTCACATCAAAACTGGGTAAAAATTGAGATTCCTTGAAGACATAGTATTGCAAAGCACTGCATGATTCAGCATGGCAAAATGTTTCGAAAGTGCATGCTCATCAGCATGTTAATGCTCCTTCCACATGGTTTGTAATTGTAATGATTGTTATTTGTATGCTTGTAGTTACTCCTTTTAATAAGCAACATGAACTGACTCTGCGTATACACTAGAATTTTGGCATTCCATTATATGTAAAAATCTAAGCTTGCATGTTTGTGCACGGTACGCGTTTTCTGTAAATATTTTTTATAATTGTATTAATACCAAAGTTATTTCTCTTCATCCTTCATATTACTTATCTATAATATCTTGAATTTTGCTTCTAAATTGTTTTGTTTATAGCACCTAACGTGGCTTGGTATACGCTAACCAATGAAAGCATGCATAACATAAAATAAAGATGATTCCCTAAACAAATCCCCTGCTGCTTTCCCTCAGATTTTCAGATACAGTCTCTTTAACAGTTTCAAGATTAACCAGNACGCTAACCAATGAAAGCATGCATAACATAAAATAAAGATGATTCCCTAAACAAATCCCCTGCTGCTTTCCCTCAGATTTTCAGATGCAGTCTCTTTAACAGTTTCAAGATTAACCAGTATAGTTAGATATCGATGCATGACTAATATTTCTCCAAGTTCAATGAATTTACCCAATTATTTTCCCAACTTTGTAGATTAACCATTCGTACTTTTAGGCGTAACAGACAGATATCATTAGCATGACTGATTGAAAATAACTAATATTTCTCAAAGTTCAATGAATTTACCCAATTATTTTCCCAACTTTGTAGATTAACCATTCGTACTTTTAGGCGTAACAGACAGATATCATTAGCATGACTGATTGAAAATCTTCCAATTTTAAATCCTAGTAAGTAGTCTTACTTAAATCAATGTAAGCGGATACAACGTAAAAAATGCTCCGTTGTTTACTAAGATATGATGATAGTTTGTTTTCTCCTGTCATTATTCCTTTGTAGTATACAACCATTGACTCAAGCACTCTTCGAGCTGCACGAGCTTCAGGTGTAGTTGGGGCACTTCCCCACTATTTTGACACGAAACCTGGCACTACGACACTCGACAGACTGACATCACAATCACAAAGAAATAGAAATAATACAAGTAATGCTATTGCAAAACACAGAACAATTAATAATGGCATCCCCATTAAAGACCTCATCAATCAGTTTGAAAATAGCCCAGGTCATATATCAGAACCTACAACAACAGTTTCATCCGGTACGACCACCACTACTAATTCAGTCATCATGTCTACAGCCAACAGCACTTCCACCCACGACACTATAATGTTATTACAGAGGGGAACAAGAGAAAGGTCTTCTAGTCTAGAAATGATTCTCGGTCCACTATTTACTAGCACTAGAACTCGTCTTTGACAGTGTCTCCCATTCCAATATATCCCCCAAAAAATTTGAAAGTGAGTAATCCGTAATCCAACCCGTCATTATATAGATATAATGTTTCCCTAGGCTAAAGTGTTAAAGCATGCCCCTCTAAAGTTATAAAGAAATAAGCTCATGTTCAGTTTCATTATGCTTTTTCTGATTATTTATTTTGCGATAATATTGCAAAATACTTTGCCACTCCGTTCTTGGGTTTCAGTTTTCTATTGTAGCTAGCTCTCATTATTTCCCATTTCCAACACTTTCTCTGTCAAGGGTTCGCACCATGCTAAAGACAAAGGGCTTTTCACTGTAGCTTTAAACAATGATACGAACACACACGATGCGGCGCAGTTGCAAATGCAATAAACTTTCGTAAATTAGATGCAACGTAGAGTTGTGAATGAAACTGGAATATGGATGATTCTGCACCTTTTTGCAAATACCTTTTTTATCATCTGTATTTTTACAGAGTATAAAATATCTGAATTCAATCCACATTTTTTTAAACTCATGCGTATTTGCAGATTTATAGGTTATTTGTATTTTATATGTATATAAGGTTCACTCTCACTGCATTTTATGCACTACGCACGATAATCACCATTTTAAATTTGTATAGCTAGATTTCAGTGTTACACGGTTTAAATGATAGCAATTTTTTTTTTACTTTCACAATTTCTTCAACAGCAACCTGATCATCAAATGATGATGATGATGTACGGTTATGATCCTAATAATTGTACGTCTACTGCTACTACTAATTGTGACGACAACAACCTATACACTTTCCAAACGGATCCTTCTTGTCCTTCGTCGTACTATCAAATTTCTAGCTTTTCTATAACAATCTAAAAGAACTACTTATAGCTCTACTTTATCATTATTGCTACGTATTGGGCAGCATTTTACTTGATACTTGGTAAAAGGCATGAGTGGTACGTTGTGATAATGACGGTTCATCGTGTCGCCTCATTAATAAATGGGTATTTATTTTCAATCTTCTTATAACTTTAATAATTTTATAATATATATTTGACAATAGAAATTAAGAATGTATATAAATTGATGCAAATCATGAACGGGCATCTGCAGATCCGTATATTATATTTCATGTTACGATTTCATGATTCATGTACAGTTTTTTTATAAATTAACCAACTAACGTGGTGTATTTAAATGAAATGGAAAATTATTTCAGGGTTCTACTAACACGATGGTGAGCAGTAGTCATTCTTCTTCAAGCAATAAAAGCAGCCACATTCTTGCTTCCTCTTCTACTTCTGGACAGTTATTGAAGGGTAATACACCGTCTTCCAGTCCTCGCACACGACATGAAATGAGCACAGAATTGTAGTTTGTGTATATATTTTAATTAAATAGTATTCATGTGTAACGTCTGTGGTAATTAGAGTGTATTAGTGTTTAAAAAATAATCGGCGGAAGTTTTAATGTACGTACGCTATTATATTTTGTTGTACACATAACAGCTAAACCAAAATGTATGACCATGTAAAGTATATACACGGGGTTCTGTACCGTAGTAATGCTGAACTGTAATGACATAATTGTAACTCTGTAGGTCTGTAGGATACGAAATAATTATTTCGCACAATGTAATTATTTTGGTATTGCATTTTCTAATACTGTTAAAACAATGGAAAAAGACAGAA
>JAANSN010001590.1:0-31897 GCA_036850665.1 Dicranocentrus wangi
TAATAATTACGTGCAGAGTAGGCGAATCGCTCAAGTGGAGTGTGCATTATGCTGCTGTGCTGTCCATATAAGATTTTAATTCATTTCCTGTTCACAGCTGCACTTCGGTATATAAGGTAAAGGGTTGCATGAAGAAAGTGTCTGTAACAATTATTGTGAAATCCTAATCTCTCTGAGCCAACAATACAAAAAAACATTATTTTTTTTATAAATCTGTCCTTTTCAAAGCTACCTTACGAATATGAGAAGAGAATGAAGTATGAAGGTATAAAAAAGGGGTAGAAAATGTGGAGAAAAAAAGATTTTTTTAAGATGCAAAGGAATGAATTAGATTCGAAGACAGTTACACTTCACACAGTATTAATATTACAGACAATGTGCATTTTACAAAGTGAATTCACAATTCAGAGGCAATAATAGGCTCATACAAGAGCATAGTGTTAGAGTACTATGATGCATAGCACGTTTGACAATATACCAGAGATACATTTAGATAGGCACCCACGTCGATGCAATTTTACACAACTACACGATTTGAAGGGTGCTGCTGCTGCTGTACCCCATCCCTTGCTTGCTTGTCTAATGTATTGAAAATAATGCATTTCACTTTCTCTTTAACCTGATAACGCATCATTGTTACATTCTGTGTTCATTTATGTGTGCACTGCACTATTCGGGCCAAAAAATAGTCAGTCAGTACAACCAAGACTAGATTTGATCACTGCCTGTGTGTGAACCTCCTCATACCTGAACTCAAGCATGCTGCACAATAGCCCAATGCGTCGTACTGACAAATCTAAGAAAATACATACATAAATACCTACCCCACCAAACTCTGTGTACTCTGTACCACGCTATCCTTCACTCTTCCACCGTTTCAATTAAAGGCAAAAACCACAACGCCAGCATAGCACACTGCACACTTTTCTTCATCTGCATAGCTGATTACTCTTTCGACTACTACAGATTATGAATTTGATCTAATGCAAAAATGTATGTGTACATTATGCCACTTTACACTACCCCTACTCGGTGAATAAAGCCATTGGCAAAAAGTCATTAAGGACTTTGTGTGCGAATGTCTAGGTACCTCATTGCAGAAAATCTTGGGGAGCAGTTGTAGTAACCATAATCGTATATTACATTATAGCAGAACACTTGGAGTAACAGGTATAACAGTGGAAGAGCACATAAGTATGTTGCTGCCAACTCACTACCAGTTAGCTACTCTGTCTGGTTACCTTGCGGTTACATTATATTCAATGCTTCATCATGTTAATTCCCTTTTGCTACTCCTCTCTTGTGTCTACATCCTTTGCTTTACACGAAACTACATTCACTTGCGCGACTCTTAAAACGTTCTCATATCCGGGTGCATTTTATCGTTTCTTCAATTAATTCCACTTCATTCTCAACTGTCATGTGTTACATTATCACTCTCACACACAACAAAGAACAAAGCAGTGCCTACCTGCAGACATCGTTATTATTATTATTATTATTAATATATTATTATTACTATTACCACTGCTTGCTACAACCACGCTTTTGATCTCATGCACTGCTGAACATTTTTTTCCTGCGATAAAAAACATCCCTGCCTGCACACTGGCAACAGCAGCAGCAGCACCTGTAAAATGCACTTTTCCATTTAAGCCATTACGTAAAAAAATTATTGAATTACATGGGGATAAATCGCGGTTGAAAAAGTGTCAGATGGAGAAGTAATCACTGTTAAATGGGCTCTCTGAAGACACATAAAACATGCCAATTATCTTCATTCAAATCTCCGCAACTAATTGTCTTCCTTTTACTTCTACTTACTACTACTGCTCTGCTGCTGCTTTTCGACAGTGTACAAATACGAGTTATGTGTATACCTCGTGCCCATTATATTCCCTTAATTATCATTATCATCTGGCTTGATTCAATGTAACATTTTGTAGTTTGGAAAATGATCACAAGCTGAATAAATATATTTGACATTTCAAGTTGGTTAATGTCATGCAATGCCATGCCTTGCCAGTTTGCTTACTTATTAGCGAAAAAAAATGTTTGCAAACTTTATACGATCCCCCTCAACTCCTCATTATTTTTTTCAACCTACTCAATTTTCTTACACCTGCGAAATATGAAAAGAATGATTATAATTATCAGGTGCAAGCTGCAACCACAACCCTCCACTCCATGTCCTTCCCTAACCTAGCACAGACCAAGTGAAACAATTTCAAATTGTCTTATAGTCATAGACAGTTCTAGATAATCAGTGTACCCTGGCCTTTTCACTTCACTTGCAGGTTTGCAACCAGCAGCACGAAAGTAAAACGGCAAACAAAATCCCTTTGTCAACCTCTATGTAATCTGTAATCCTCACAGGTCCTTTCAAATGCGAAATTGGGTCAGACAGAGGAACCGAACCATTTGATATATGCGATTACGGAAGCTGATGTGAGTACTACGAACGACTTTACTGTCTTTGTTAGTCTCCTTTTTCTGTGACACGATTGCATTTCTATTGCTCGCCGTGAGTGAAGCCGTAATAGACGTGGAATCATTTTCGTAACATAAACCATGTATCAGTAGTGCAGTGTATACGACATGGCACCTCTCACTCACACCCTCCTCAATAGCATGCAGCTGCCCATTATTTCATTCACCAACAAAAAAACTGTATGATTAGTGTATACATTATATTCTTGCGTCATACCACGATCTTATAAAAACTCTGCTAAAATACATCAATCACAGGAGATAATGGTAGCGCCACGTTGCGAGCTGCTAATATACGGGCAATTTAAATCACTGCGGACTGCGGTGTGAGTCAAAATAGTTGTGGACAAGACAAATTGAATTTCATTAAAATCTGCAAACACTTAAACAATATTTTCGTAGCATAAATCTTAATAAATCTGTGGCAGAAGCAGCAGACCTCAGCTATTTAATACTCTTTATATTAGTCCGTATGCAGCTATGAAAGAAAATTATCTTCTTCTACATGGTATCAAGAAATAGTATAATTCCAAGCAAGCAGTACAGTAATAATAACAGATGAACATGTGGGCTCTACGCACTTTCAAAGTTTAATACAAAAAAGCAATGATAACATCGCATTACTAATAATAATTATGATTTATTTGGGAAGATTATTCAGGGGAGATTTCTATGCCAGGTTTTCCCCAAGAAACCAACCAGCAGACGAACGTTGTACAGTAAGTAGTAGCTAGGGATTTTGCAAGTTGGTTAAGAAGAACCAACTCGAATGCGGGCATTGAGCAAGTGGGTAAATTCATTTTAGAATTTGATCTCAAACCATTGAATAAATCCAACCAGTGTTGACATTATTATTAAGACACAAGTGTAAATCAGAAGCTTAACGTATTGGGAAACAACTGTGTCGTGAATCAGAGCTACCCACCATCCATATTTTCGAAATCGAAAAGAAATCGTTACTTTTCTTCCAGTAGTAAACTGTGGGCATGCATGCATGTCCTCGTTGAAAACACATTTAACTCACAGCTGCGATGTGCGAAACAAGGCAAACTAGCAGATTAAGAGTAAAAGCAGTGACAAGAGGAAAAATTAGTCGTGATTTGTGCGGGTCGGTTTTAGGCATATAACAAAATCCTTTTGTGAGCATGTCACACTTACCCCTTCATTTCCTAGGAACCTTATGCTTGGTCGGTGTCCAGTCTTATGCTGCAAAAAGAAAGAAAAAAAGAGAATATTTGTTAGTCCAGCAATTATTATTTCCTAATCCAAAATGACCTACCTATTCTAAAAGGTCATTAAATGAATTGAATCAGAAGTTGGTTCAGAATATGGCCATAATGACACTTTTTATTACATTCTTATAACATCAGAAAGGTTAAATGATCTTGTGGCCTCGCCTGCCATTGACGAGGGCCAGGTACGACAGCTTTTTATGTGCGATGTCATTCGATTGAAGCCTTTGTGAAGGGAACGGTGGCCTTCATATGATGCGTCACATTTACATAACATACCTACTACCTATTTGGATACTCATATTATGTACATCTCTCATCTCCCTCTTTCTCACTCGCTGTGCTCTTGTGTTTCATGTGTGGATCTGACGAATTTATAGCATCATCTAATATTTTGCATGGAGCAAGATTCGACCAATCCTTACTTTATGCTCACCTTGCGCTTGCTTGCCAAACAACACCTTTTTATGCATACGATGATGACATGACTCGGGTTACTCTTTCTATTGCTGCTGCTGTTATTATTATTATTGTTACTATTAAGTATTGGTATGGCCAATGTCTTTAATCACTGACGTGATGCGATCAACAGCCACACGTTTTAATTGAACATTATATACACCATCAAACCATCATATATTATACCATTGTAGCAGCAGAATGTGTACTTTTTTTAGCAGCTTCACGGTAAAGTGGCGGTGGAGGAGAGCAATCAGTGTATCGCAAACTACAAAAACTTAGCCATGACAAGGAAACAAAAATCATGACAGCAAGCAATAAAAAACTATTTCATGATTTGCTTTACTTTTTTCTCGCGAGCTAACACAAAAGGGAGGCAGCAGGAGCTAAACTTTTAGGCGTCCTGATTCACTAAACTGTACAATATAACAACATGGTGTACACAGAACACATTCAAAAAAGCTCAACCTTGGCTGGTGTTGCAGCAGACGACGTCGATATAATGTACGCATTTAATGTATCACGAAGGAACGATATTGGGATTTTACTTTTGTGCGACGTTGTATTCCACGAGCAAACATTTTCTGGGTATTTAGATGATATCTGAGCACACGAGCATTGAAATATCATAAATATCTCACGATACGGCAGGCTCGTCGTGCGTTTAATATTTTCATCTAACGAATCCCATGTAATGCAGGCAGAGAGAATTAGCATGAATGTCAACCGCAAAAAACCCAACGTAAACCTATCTAGCTAGGCTCGTGTTGTATGCAAGCAAATATAGGTATGTAGGTATTACATTGAGTAATCTTCCCTTCTTCTCGTCTTGAGAGAGTTCTATGCATGCTGGCTGCTGACGTAGAATAGTTTTTGTAAGAGCAAGTCAAAAAGTCACACATTAGGAATTGGATGAGGATGTGCTTATATTTGTTGTTACTAGTCCAGTCGGCTTTCAAAGAAGCTCCAGGAGAGCGGGACATGCGTCATCATTGACACAAATAAGGTAACAAATGAGATTTTGCAATGAGATTTGATTTAAGACCACAAGCCAGCCAGCCAACAACCCAACCCTTATTAGCACAACGGAGGGAACAAATGAGAGGTGATGTGATGGCATGATAAGATGACCACAACAGTATCCTAAATTGTAATACTTTACTATATGTACTTTACACTTCCCTTGCTTGGGAGTGGACTTCTTTCTTTGTTGGCGTGGACGATCCACTGTCACCTGCGCAATTCAGCTTGAATTATTGTCAATCAAAATTATCACATTTACCTCATAACATATAACTCTCGTTTCGTGATTCGAAAGAGCAATTTGTTTTCCCTATATTGATCAATAAATGTTGAGCTATATTGCCATTTTCCCGGTTTCATTCATTCGCAATCAGAGCTAATCGCATTCTTAGGAGAGAGAGAGAGATAACTGCAGGTGCAAATGCACAGTGCACTCAATGAGAACGTGTGAATAGTTTAAGGAATTTATATGAAGATCGCGTTTCTTGTCTTGTCGTCACTCCCCGTTTTATGAGCTTTAATGCTCCTTTCAATTTTTTATCACTCCTTTTCTCACAATATTTTGCAATATGAGCGGAATTTTCACATGTACTCTAACTCTCATGCACGAAATGCAAAATGCAATAGTAACTCTATAACAGTCAGTTGAATAGACTGGTAAAAGGTCAAAGGTACATCATACTTCAATATACTTCTATAGAATGGAATGGAGCAAGGCGGTTTCAGATAATGCTAATGTATGTAATTGGTATCTATTAAAAGGCAAACATTTAGTGTGAATGAATGAAATAATGAATAGAAATGAAGTACAAACAAAGAGCAGTGAGCAGAGTCGCCCAACTTTCCGAAGTAAACTAAACTCTGAATACTTTTACAAATCTTATAAGCATAATAATAACAATGATGTCCATTCATTCGTCATAACCTAACCCCCTGAAAACTGCTAACGTAATAATAATATAATAATAATAATAACAATGTGTTGGCTATAATAGAATCGAGAATGTAGGTCTGGTCAAAACTGTGTCAAATCATAAAAGTGCATACAGCATACCCACACCGACACACCTCAACAGAAAGAGATGTGGAAACGAGAGAGTCTCGCTGCTGGTGTGTCAAATATTGACTTGTGGCATTTTAAAACAAAAGGTGGTTGATGAACTTGAATTATATTACAGACAAGCCGGTTGCATTACATGCAACGGGTGATTGAGAGGAAGGCACCTTGGTTGTGCTGCGCACTATTTGTACGCGGACGGGAGAGGTCACCTTGCTTTTTGCTTTGCTTGTGGACATGGCATTACAATTTTTTTAACTGGCGACTCTCATTGGACAGGACAAACGAAGGAATGGTGATTTATTGTTATTGATTTTCAATATGCTGCTACGCTGCTCCATTAACCCGGATTAACAGTTTTACCCATTTTCATCCCATCACGACACGATGCTGTTATCCGACGAGAAATATAATATAATAACAACAAAACTAACATTATTTGTTTCATTTGGAGTCGAGCATTGAAGACGATAGACGATATGATTGAATTTTCACTTTTGACATGTATTAGGATGGCGTGGATGTCCAAATTGGGAGAGATTATACTGGAAGACCTTGGCTTAAAAACTGGGAAATCGGCCCAGTATCCAACTCCAACATTCGATTGTGCAGTCATGCTTCTTACTATTTAGCTAAGCAGGATTTTCAGCTTTAAGCTCTCTCCATTCCAATCCAACCTACAATGCATAATATTCTACCTATGCACAAGAAATGTTGTGTGTGAACTTTATTTGGACAGACACCCATTTATCATCAACTATCTACATAAAATGCGTACCTATATTCTGTACCCTTCAACCAGAAAACTTGTTTGAGTAGTTTGTAGTTGTGTAATTGTAGACATGTCCAATGTCCATGTCCTTTCCCTGGTTAGTGAATTGTATTAAAGGACTCCGAATACAACAAGGCTCATGCATCGGGGAATAAAAGGGAGAACCCTTAGCCAAAGGATGAGGAAAGAATGACCGTTGAATCTCTCGAAGGAAAACAGCTGTGTCCTCGACATGTGCTGAGCAGAGAGCAGTGAGTACATTGCATTGCTTGCATTACTTAAGTTTTACGCACAGGCAGGGAGGGCAAAGCTTTTAGAACGTTTATCTGTTCCTTGTTCCTTCCCTTGCTGCCTTCTCAATTCTCACTCTGCTGCGTATCGTGTGCTGGTGTGAGAAACCTTCACATTCACTCCAGCTGTAGGATTAACCAGCACAGCATGCTCGTCCTGTATAAATAAAATGAAGATGCAACAACTAGCTTCGCTCACGGTCAGACCCAGCAGACCCCTTTGCTCTTTCGTGTGCTCTCCATACTCCATCCACACTCACTCATTATCTTCTGCTACGGTCACAAAAATGTACACACATTCAGCATTTACGGCCGGTACGAGAGCTAGGTTCATTTTTCCGTATCCAATCGAGCCTCTAATGGCATGCCTCCACAACAAGTCCCTTGAAGTTGCCCTCCAGTACACACACATGTTGCGTAACTCTGCCTCTAACTGCTGTGATGTGAGGAAAAGCATGTGCTATGTGTGTGCTATGTGCCTGCCTGCCGTAGATGATCTCTCTCCAGGACTGATATCCTATTTCCATTTTGATAGAAATTTACGATTCACGTTCCTTACGATGGAGCATGGATGACGGAGGGCCGGTAGGGGAGTAGACTTTGCCTGAGCATGCATTTTATTCATCTGCCTGATTGCCTTAGCAGAAAAAAAAGTAAATGACATATGGTGTACAGCGGCAGAACGAGCGGCAAGCCAACAGCCAACATTCACTCTCACTCCTTGTCTTGATCCTGATGGGGAAAACGGGAGCATGAGAGCATGGTTGATAATAATGGTTCCTTCAATGATGGTAACTGCAACTGGTGGTGATAAAAGGGAGCTTTGCTCCGTACATGCATGTTGTGCTGCACCCAACGACGCTCGCTCTTGTTGTTATACGGAATTTTTGTGATTATTACTGATGATAACTCACAGCCTCTATTTATATCCAGCCAAACAAACCCCTTCAACGAACAAACAAAATGTTGTTTTCGTTTGTCGTACAGCATCCATCCGAACTTAGTTTTGGAATCCTGCAGCTGGACCTTGCATTTATGATGTAAAAGTAGGGATTCTTGTTCCTCCTAATCTTTCGACTCCCTCCCACCGGCAAATCTCTATCCAATCCTACGCCATTTTGTCAACCTACGCAATGTCATCACATCATGAGCACGCTCAGTACTCGATTACCAAACGCACGGACAGTTCAAAACTTGCCAGCAATTTGGTCAATTGTAAGTGACAGATCGAACGGAACGTATTTTCCGTCGTCGTCGTCGTTCTCGGTGGCATGTTTGTCATTGTGACGCGGTTGCCGAGTCAGACTTGCTCGTCTCGTCTCAGAAGCATCCATATGGCATAATACAGTCCCTTATTCCCAGTGCCAAACATCTCTATTATCAGTCGTAGCAACAGTCAATTTCATAAAACACCATGCATGCACGCAAAGAATCTGTCTGGTCTGATCTGACCCATCCATCCTCGTTCAGTACAATTCCACACGACTTTATTAAAACTGACATGGCTTCCCATATGACGCGATGTGCTGTCTACTCACGAGAAGAATATGCGTGTGTGTGACAGAGTCGTGAGAGAGAGGGAGAGGATGATGATTCTACTGTACACAAATTTACAACATGATCACTCATGCTAATATCACAGCGAGAAAATAGATTTGACGGTACTGGGATTCTAGGATTTTACAGGTCAGAGACACTTGTTTCCGTCCATCTGTACAGTAAGATTTTTTAAACAGTAATATTGAAAGTGTTGATAACGAAATTGCATTTTAATGAGCTTTCTTCAATGGTTTTACTATCTTTCTAGTACATCCCTCCTTTATTTTCGAATTTCCATCAACATGCACGTCCTCGTCGGAACAAATATTAGGTACTAACAAAACAAAATTTAGGTAGATGCAACCTATTAGGCAGATTTTCCTTGTGAAATTGAGTTGAAGAAGTGAGAAGTCTTATTGAAACGAACTACTACCATCCATCCCCGATAACAGAAACAGATTCAGGACATCACATCATCTATCTCACGCCACACAGTCATTGATAGCTACCTATTTAGCATTTATGACAAAGAGGAACAAAGGGAAGGCTAAAGTGAAAAGCATGCGGCATCCACATAGATAAATCCAATTAGCAGTTTCATTTCTAATTTTGGATGATTCGTGACACTCTACGACATCAATCGTTACATATCAAACGGGGCTGCATACAGAATTCGCTTTTCGGATGATTCAGCAGACTTCAAGCGAACTTGCCATCTGCAATCGGTGCATGAGTTTTCCTCTTATTTTTTCAACTTTCCCGTAAAAAATTAGATTTTGTCTGAACCTCTTCCACTACTCACTAGTTGTCAACCCCCCCCCTTTCTCTCGCTGTGCTTGTATTCATTCAATTCGGGATTCCGCCATTTCCACTCCAACTCCAACGAAAACTAAGTGCATGCAGTTTGTGCCGTACCACCACCAGCACCACCATTACTACTGCTATGTTGCGTACAACAGACAGACAGACAAGTTGCTGTTGCATTCTCGAACCAAGGCCTAAAATAGAGTTCAGTTCTGAGCACACAGAGGCTTATTCTTACATTTTAGACAGAGTCTGATCAGTGGTGGTGCTGCCGCTGCTGTTCTATAAAAGATTCGATCCGTTTTATAAGCTCATTCATTTCAGCCGAATTGTTCATGTAAAAACGCGTGAGTGCTTTGCATTGCACACACTGACTAAACTCAAGGTACAGCAGAATGCAACTCAAGCCTAATATGGGCTCCTCTTGAATCGGTCGTCGTGTTCAAGAAAATGTGAACATTTCGAAATGCAGACAAGAAAAGGTTTACCTACCACAAATACTTACACTGCGGAGCATATCGACTCATTCACATTTTAATATTAGCATTATGCACATGCCATGTGAGGGTTTTGGTTTGCTCCTTTTAAAAGTCAGACTACCTAACACTTTATTAGTGCCTTTAGAAGAGAGCGAAAAGTACGTTTTCTCTTCACAAAAAAGGTTCGTTCGTGCCCTTACCAAACATGTATTGCTGTTAATTTGCTTGATTTTCGTTTAATCTTATGAATCCAAGCATTTTGATTGCCGATTGCCTACTCTGTCTACTCTACTACTAGTATGCTAGAGCAATAATAATAACTGCCAAAATGAATTCAGTGGCTGAATGGATGAAATGAATGAGAGCTTTAAAAGACTCGAAAAATGTCTTTTTCCTCAGTAATAATAATAACACAACACAACATATATGAAAATGCGTTAGCCAACAGCATCAATCAGCTTTGCTTGGTTAAGTAAGCACATACTATTCATCATATCATATAAGAGTGTAAGTAAGTACATAATACGTGATTTCTTAGCTGCTTCTCCTACTCCTCCAATTTTTCCATTAATGATATTTTTAAGAAAATATTTATCGTAAAGA
Organism: Dicranocentrus wangi; assembly: GCA_036850665.1. Lineage (NCBI taxonomy): Eukaryota > Metazoa > Arthropoda > Collembola > Entomobryomorpha > Entomobryidae > Dicranocentrus > Dicranocentrus wangi. Next base: position 10,749 of record JAANSN010001590.1, read on the forward strand.
TTGCTATTTTATTTTATATATATGCTAGAGACTAGCAGAATTGTGAATATTGTGATACACTCTCGGCACTCACTGATTGGGTGCATGGATAATATGGCTAATGTTTAAAATTAATGAAACGCATGGCAAGAGTGAGCGAGTGAGTGAGTGAATATAATACTATCATTTCCTTAACTTGGATATATTTTTTGATTATTTACCAAAGATAAGAATATGATAACTTTCAATACACACATAAAGCAATAAAAAAAATTGCACACCGTGTGTTTCATAGTTGGTTCAAGCAAATTCGTACCGTGCCATGCCATGCCATGGTCATGTTGCTCATGTTATGTATATATGTATCCATCTAACAATATCACAAAAAACTACCCAGCGAATGAAGGAAAATTATGGATATAAAAATACAATTTGTCAGTTTTTTTTTCAAGTTTACACAATTTGCTGATGATATCATAGATCCAAGATGAGTATATATCTGCATTCATTTTCCTAAATCAAACTTTGAGTTCACTTCCGTCAGTTTCCGATGTCACACTAACAATTTGTGAAAAAAGTGAAGTGAATGATAAGATATATATGCCTGCAGACAGAGTATGACTATAAGCGTATCCTAGTGTTCAGGCATGTACCCTATAAAAAGAATGGATGTGAATCAAATTACAATGAAGAGCATTAAATTGGAAATTCACGATAGAAAAAATAATTGTACAAGTTTTTGCAACATTCTCCACCATAATGTACAATATGCGCCAAGCGAATTCAACAAATCTTATTTATAATGCAGCCCATGGCTTAATAGAAACAAGAGAAAACTTTCGAAATTACATCTTTCTTCTCATCTTCATGTTTACAGTTGCTGAAGTAGCCATTCTCTTAATAAAGCTAATGTTTGTCACTCAGATGAGACGGAAAACCTTTCAGAATCATCATCGCATCACCAAATCACCATCACATCTCATGCATCATCTACACTACAATGAATGCAGAACAGAGTATAGAAGAGTACGATGCGATGCATGTTATCCATTAGTCGTTTGATATCACCAACCACACCACCACCACCACCACCACCACAAATGACAAGTCAAGTCTATCAACGTCCTTTTGTGATTTTTACACCTTAAAAAGACTCTAATGTCAGTAACAATTTAAAATTTACTTTACTCTCCATTTAATGCGAATCCGATAGTCACACTTATCATCATTGTGTCAGTCAGCAACAGCAGAGAGATGCTGCTGCTTGCTGGCTCATCATCATCATTCCTAAATGCATCGCATTCTAAAAATGTGAGCATTATGCGTTATGGCATTACTAATTTTTCATTACTGTTTACGACTCGACTCCTTTTACCCTGTATTCCTTATACACACACACTTCGTTGCTGCTGCTGATTGGCGAAAATTTGGCGATCCTTTTACTAAAGTAAAGTAGTTTAAGTAATTGTTTAACAACTCACAACAATCGCCGTAGAGCGCATTACTTAGCAGCGCATCGTGCCTATATAGTTTGCAAGTTCGTTTACATTAAATAGTTTGTAGTAGTGAGTGGCCATATAGCCTGTTCATTCAGGAGGAGTTGAGTCAATGAGTGGAAAAAATGTATTTGTTCTTTCTTAAACCCTAGGTACATTTACTACCTATGCATCATACCTTCATCATAACGATAATATTAAATCTTATGGCAAGTGTGGTGCTTGCTGCTGCTGCTGCTGATAGTGATAAGCAGTTTTGAACTGTCGTACGCACAAAAGATCGTCATAAAATGAAATTGAATATCATCATAGATATCGAACTCATATTATTATTAATACCTACGTAATATATACAACGCAACGTGGTGACAGCACACATTACATTTCTGCCATTCATCTACATTGTAGAAAAAGGCAAAGGAGAGCACTGCTGCAATTGCAATGATAAAGATATGAGGTGGAATGGGATATGAGACGAAACTGAAGCCAATTTGCATGATCACTTACATATATTTCAAACTTGACCTGTTTTCTGTTTTGAAATTGGGTTTTGTCACATGAACGGAATGCACAGCCCGACAATGCTTAAATACTTACTACTGCGACACCTTTGGTGACCTTGCCCCTCTCTTGAAACCTACCATTTTTTTATCCACATCATCATTTTGCAAAATGACATACTCACTTGTTGTCACGTCCATTATTAATGACAAATGAAATGGATCTTCAAATTTGAAGTAGAGAAACTAAACAACTTTTTTATTGATCACATAATATGAAAGTGGAAAGTGAAAAGGGGATTCGGCAACGGCAAAAAAAAGCTGAGGTAGCCTGACGGAAAATCAATCAATTGTAGTATAAAAAAACTGGATTTATTTTGGTTAAAGTTAGAAGGAAAAACCTGGAGGAACTCACCTGTTTTAAGTAATCTTCAATGGCCCTAAGAGCAGAATCCGTTAACTTCACAAAAATCACTGTTTTATTTCCACACTGATTAACCTGAAGATGACAGTCCATACTTGACACCTTCCCCTAGTGCCATGATCTATCCCAGCAGGTCGTGAAGATAATTAGTACGGCGACTGTGGCTTGTGCTGCTGGAGGAAGTACAGGTCTTTTCGGTTTTGGATCCAGATTGTGTTTTTTTATAAATGAAAGATTTTTTTAGTTGATTGTAGGTAGAAATTTAACTGATTCTCATGCGAGGTGATTGACGGGGTTGTACTTAAATGCGGGTTGCACTCTGAAGAACTTTGAAGAAAAGTAATCTGAAGATAAATCTCAAACTGTTGACTACTGGTTGACGTGAGTGATTGCAAATCTTTTGGATTACGAGTTTCCAGAGAATTTCAAAGGAGTACAGGTGACAGGTGGAAGGAAGTACTGTCTGTTCTGTTGTCGGGCGGACGACAAAGAGTTGGATTTGATTGGATTCCTATGATCTCTCGTAACTGATTGCTCTACATTATTCTAGTTTTTGATAATTAATTACGCACCATGATCTAGTTAAATTCACAACCTTCTTGGCTCACTCCATCCTGGTTTTAGCGTAGATGATGACGACGACGACGATCAATCAACACGATTAACATTCTTCATCCGGCGAAAATTTTAAACACACAAAGATTGTGTGTTTATTAAGGTCAGCATGAAGACAAATAATTATTATTACTTTTTAAACTGCAAAAACTGCAACTCCTGCTCACTCCTCTACCCCCGTCGCGGTGGAGGATGATAGGGATGACTTTCAACTTCCACAATTACTCTTGCACAACTTTGCCATTCCACGATAATAACACTTTTTCCTCACAGCGACGACCGACGACACGAACGATGATGACTTCTCCGACTCGACTGCAAAAGACACACATTATTAGAGGAATTCCCATAAAACATTTGACTTGGAACATTATCGCTGGATTAAAACTATTACTTTTAATTTTATTGCTTTTTACACCAGGCCCAGCCAGGCACAAGAGCCACACACAGACCTAATGTCTTCAGCAGTGCCTAGTTTACAGACTCGAGGAGATACCACCATACCACCCTGGTTTTGGAGTACTCCTACTCCTACTACTCTACAACTACTACTATTATTACTATGCTGGCATTTAAAATCCAAAACAAACTCTCATTCTTCCTGAATCCCATAAATAAAAATAATGCGATTGAGTCACTATACTACTACATCATCATTCGTGTAATAATTTTAATGTTCCTAGTGACCTCTTCAAAAAAAATATTGACTCCTTGTTATTATTATTATTAACGTCACCTTCAAGTTCAACTGAATCCCATAACCTAGTTCAAACTCTAATTGGGCTAAAATATATCAATTTCCGAGATGCGATAAATAAATCCGGACCGACCGACCGGCCCACCTCTAATAACACAATATACAATGGGCCATTTATTAACACACCATTCTCGAACAATATAAAGTTTAAATGTGTCAAGCATTATGGCTTTTCTTTTTATGGTTCTCGCTCTCCTCAAGATAAATGGAGAGTCTTTTTAACCAGAGCAGTTGCCAGTCTTTTTAGGTTAAAACAATGATGATGAACAAGTTCGCCACGTTTTCGAGTTGGAATTTGGAATATGAACGTTTCAGTTTTACCTGCTGCTGCAGCTGCAATAATCTCCTCTAAACTTTCTCGCTTTTTTATTTAGCTGGAAGTGTTTTTATTATCAGAGCAGAAGCAATAAAAGTAACACCATAAAACAAACGGTGGTGGTGAGCGTGAATGCTACTATGTAAATGGAGGAAACAGGTGGCAGTTAGGGTCCTCAGTGCGTTTACACCAACAACCAAACTACGTCTAACGGCTCTAACGTCAAATGTGAGTGATAAAGGGTGTTCGCCAAAAAAAATCTGAAACGTATTTCGTATTTCCAGCAGCAGCAGGCTCTTCTGTCTGAGTTATCATCACCACCACCGAGAGCCCCGAAGTGCACCGACCATTTGGAGGAAACAACGAGAAATGGACAAGGTGGGCTCTCTCTCTCTCTGGGTTCGCAAGAAGTGCGTTTCTCGTCTCGACCGACAAGTATAACTAACAAACAGAGCAGCTGTAATAAGGCAACAAGGATTTTCCCTATATTATGCCTTCTCCTTCTCCCTGTTCTTCCACATTATCATTATTATACCCACCACCACCACCACCGCACCGGAGACTCAACAAGACACACAACTACAAACACTGTCTCTACTTACTTCTACATGTACTTTTTACTCCAACTTCAATCCACCATTGATCCTACCAAAACCAGAGAGAGAGAGAAGGGAATGGACAAAAAACAATTGGATTGGAATTGGATGGAAGGAAAAGGAACCTCTTCCTTTTCTTGTGCAAGTAAGTTCCCTCTGTCCTTTCTGGTGGGTATGGGTAGTAGGTAATATTAAAAAGTGTACGTGCGTACTCACTCACACACAATGAGTCTATTCCTATTCTGTTTCTCCCTGGATTCTCGCACACAACAGCAAGCAAAAGTGTGAAAAACAAAAGGAAAGGGTTTGAACAAAAACGGGACACACTTCATTCAGTCATAGGCTCAGGCTCAGGCAGGCAGGCAGATTGAGTACAATGGTGGAACTTTCGATGACATGATAATATGATTATGGAACTTAAAATACCGATAAGTTAAAATGGTGCACACTTACAACAGACGACTTTTTATGTTGTTTTAGTAGCTTAGCTGACTTGATTGATATTTTTGACTTTTTGATTCTTGCTTTTTGCTCACACACGTTACACACACAATATTTTTTAATTTGAACTTCTTATGGTGATATTCACTGGACTGGACTGGATTTATGGAAGAGGAGGATGTGACATTTGAGGATTTAGATTTAAAACAACAATATTAGCAGAGTATTTTTAATGGCTGATAATTTCCTCTTTTTCAAAATTTACAACACAAAATCAGCACAAAATATGGGATACACTGGGAAGGGAATTGCATATGTTACAGCCAGTGCAATATTTCAGTATTTTTTCAAATATCTTTTTTAATATTGTGTAGTATTAAAATCTTCTAGTGGTGGTTTACTAATATGTAGTCGTCCTCTAGTTATCTTATGCTAGCTCCTAGCAGTTGTTAGTAGAGTGGCCCTAGAGGTCTGCATAATAGTAAATGATCATAATAATAATATTGCAAGCAGCAGCGCAGCAGTCTCTTTGCTAGCTGGCATTTGGCTACTTCACTCACTCACTCGCATTTAGTTTAGATGGATGGATGGTTGGTTAGCTTACAAAGATACTTTTTGTCTATATTGTCTGTGCTCCCTCAATGTGTGTGCTAGGAGGCTGTCGTAAAACCCTAAAACATTATAATGTATTTTTTTCGACGAGTTCTCAATATACTTAGTGAATCTATTCTATTACACACACAGACACACACACTCTCTCTATATATACATACATACATACATGTATATAATGTAATATAGCAAATGCTGAGGTAAGTAAATGGTTTGTGGCAGCAGCAGAGTGAGTGGTGGTGTGGTGCTTGCAGTTTATGATGACTTTTCTTATTATTACTCCTTCTCTTTCTTACTATTACTACTTACTACTACGTTACTTACTACGCGTTCATCGAAGCTCACATTTTGAGATATATTCACAAAAATCTTTTAGTCAAATCAGTCCATATTAGCAGCAGCAGCAGCATAAGTCCAACAAATCTCGGTCTGTGCATACCTTTACTATATACTCATACATTTGCCATCATTCATTGCATATTATTGCATTATATGAGAGTACATGTGTTGTGTGAGTGTGCAAGTCTCTTATAGAGAATTAATGAAAAAAACTCTCCTGAAATTCGTATTGTGGAAGGGTCTTGAACATTTCTCGACCGTCTCCGCCTCTCTCACTCACTCTTTCTGTCTCATTTTATATACTCTTCTATATATATAATGCACAACAAGCTCTCAAATGAGTACATATAACGCAACGCACAGCAGTGAGAAGGCATTATTATAATGTACATAAATACAGGCAGAAAAAGAATAGACATTTCGTTTCGATATATCCATGCATGCAGCATGTTCAACAGACAGACAGATAGAACAAGAAGAGCATCGAGCAGAGCAGAAAATGTGAGCAGGGAATAATGCATCATATAATGATAATCACGCTGTATTTCTCTGGTAAATGCTGACGGATGTGTTGGACTTGTTGTGAGCAATATAGCGCTGTATAAGAAGGCCGTATTGGCTTTATCCATTACACTTCACGGGAGCTACATGATTGAAAAAGGGCCCGATTGTGTTATGATGATTACTTACCTATTACACGTATTGCACTAACTAAGCAAGCATTTTGCCATCGCTCTCATTCACTCTCGGAGCTGAGCACGCTCATATGTAGATGAGATGAGAGCTTGCCACATGTCATAAGACTTTGCAGTGTTAAATGGATGGGGATTTACCTCACCTTGTCGTGTCTCACCCTGCCATGCCGTGCATTTTTCTCCTTTTCGTTGCCATTATAAAAAGAGCTTCATCGACGAGCTCTCGCAGCTCATCGAAACGAAAAAGAGCTGTGAAGGAAAAAAGGGCTTTGTATCAGGGACCTTTGTTTGATTAGAGTTTAGCACTGCACTCTGTCTGAAATAAGAATAGATAGAAGAATGCTTTATATTGGTGGTTGGTGTCTGATCAAGGGAGAACGAGAAGCAGTTTTCTGGTTTGGTGGAAGCCAGCAGAGAGCTCACTTCATTTTATAATCATCATGAACCATCAAACTTTTTAGACTTCGACATGTATCTACATGCTGGTTTAAGCCTCAGCTAAAGTGGCAACAACAGGAAAGACCTACAACACAGCAACATACATTCACTCCACTCCATTCGCATCGCATATCGCATCCCATTTTACTACGTTTACTTTTCGGCATCATGTAAAAAAGACAAGAAAATTGAACGGCTGCTGGTAAAGTATAAAAGGAGCTTGCAAACGAGTCTACTAGCAGAGGTTGCAGTAGTAGTAGTAGTCGTACGAAAACTAGTTAGTTACTGTAATTTTCATACGGATTCTTTCGTTTGAAATACATTGGGTTTAGAGGCACGTCTCTTTTTTCGTGTATAAAGAAAACCCTGAGCTAGCCAAAAAGACACTGGGCATTTTTCGTTTACTTTGCATCGGGAGCATGGCAGAAAAGCCAATAAAAGCCATGTGCAAGCAATAGAAATCTCTGCATAAGATGAGTGAGGCAAAAGGCAATGGCAATCCGTCTGCCTGCCTGCATCTGCATCTAGGGTACACGTCAGGTACGTGTACGGTACGTACACCGAAGCAAAAGAAAGAGGCTAGCCTTTAACCAGCTGTCTGAAGGAATGAATGGGAACGATGTTGGAATAGGGAAATGTTTAATAGGAGATAGATAGACATTGTTACACACTGCATGTGATTATTATCACGAACCATCTAGTAGTAAAATCATCTAGTGGTTGCTTTACAACATGCATAAATACATTCTCTCTACACTACAACTCCTTCCACATTACCTTCTCTGGTGCGATATAAAATAGATGGGCATAATATATACCTATGATGTGGTGTGTAAGTAAGTACCTTGTAGTCTTCGCCACTTCTTGGCAACAATGTGGATAGGTGTTGTATTACCTACCGACTACTTCGTGCACTGCTGCACTGTGATGTTTATTAAAGGTACATACAACCACGGTCCACAGGTATCACACCGATGCGATCACACTCCCTTTTCTAAACGATAAACATAAACTGCAACAATGCAAGAATCCCTGACTGAACTAACGTCCGTTTATCTCATCATGGGACTTTTCGTTACCACCTATGCATGTATGTATAGTGCCCAAGTCACCATCATATAGTACATGCATCCATCTCCCATGTACTTATAGCCAGAAATACTAGAAAACGAGGAATACACACACAATAGGGACGTCTATCGTTAAATTCCCTTTTTTCATACTTTGATTGATACACTCATTCTGTTTAGCAAGTTGGAATACTCAACGGGGCAAAAATAAATATATCTGTGCAATAATAAAAAAAACTAATCATAACGAAAAATATGAACTTAGCGTTTGAATTGATTACAACAACATAGCCACAGGAAAATGTATTGACTGAGGAGAGGAATAATAGGGGTGTCGGTGATGTGCACTATAAGGCCCGCATATGCATAATTTAATATGCATGCACAGCACACAAAAAATATCTATAAATATATACGAATACCTTCTCGCCGATATTATGTGGTGTGATGGGGCATTTAAAAGGCTGCTGCTGAAGCCTTTTGTAGTAGATATAGAGTGTAAAGAAACAAGCCTTCGTTTTAGGTAGAGCGTGTGAGATGTTGGATATTTCGCAGTGAGCGTTGTTGTTGTAGGGGGTTTCCCTATATAAACGAATCAGAAAAGTGCAGTTTGCTGCCATTACCTTGTCTTTGTTACCTTTTGATTTTTTTACACTCTTGATTCACCATCACCATCATGATATACCTGTCTACCAACCATATAATATACGCTATACCCATCCACTCCACATGCATAACACAAAACTACTACATAATAGTATTTATTCCTATTTCTGGTAATGTGGACTGCATTGCATTATTATTATTATTCATGTGTGTCTATATAAGCAAGTCCCTTGCAGAATGAATGGAATTATAAGTGCATATAAGTCAGCGATATAAGTAATCGTAATGCTCTCCTCGTCCGTCCAAGTGTAATTTTTTAAATATATGTAATTGTGGATTGCCTCGGGGATTGCAGCGTTTAACATGTAATAGAAAGTAATTTTTTTTGCAAGTTCCTATCAAATCACAATTAGTGTATGGAATTTTCAAAATTCCTCGGTTGAACTCATTCCTTGATGTTGGCAGCCCCAAAATGGAATGGAAAACGAGCTGTTGATGATTGCACATTAATTTTTGTCAATTGCACATTGTAATAGTAATAATGATAATGGTGAAGGATCAATAGGACAAAACTTTTGTAGTTCATGTAAATGATAGTGATAGCAGCGATATCCTTAGCGTATCTAACCAAGAAGTCTCTCTGATGTGGCACTACTTAAATCACACAGGTTTTATGCCACAAGGCACCATTACAATTTTCTTTCTGAGAACGAACCCTTTCTATATTATATTCCATCTGCAGCAGCAGACATTGATTATGAGCAAAATTCGATCTTTGGCAAAGTGCATAATATCCCAACGAACGAGTAAAAAAGGAGGATTGTTGCAAGAAGCCAAACCAAACTCGTATTGTGCCATTGCATTGTCATGTCATAGGAGGATAACTGTAAGCAAAAGCGTACTCCGTGCTGATATGGTAGCACACAGTGCACTACTTAAAATATAGGACTCTGCGGTTTGTACTATTTTTGTGCATCAGTCATTGTCACACATGATTGTAATGTCGAAAGCACACATATCGCATAAGTAGTAGACATCGTATTTTCATCCAAGTGATTACGATTTTGTTTACTGCCTTTGCTTGCACAGCATTCAGTTTGACAATGATAATGCATTTTAGCATAACATAATGTAAAAAAAGTGTCAGACATCAGTTCGCTCAGTGGACAGCGACACTGCAAACATCATATATATAGCACACCACATTATTCGCTCGCCTTGCAACTTGCAGCTAATAACAAGCCATATTATTATACCTAACTAACATAACCTTAAATGCCTAATGCCTACTACCCTGATACCCTTTGGTTAGGTGTGTGTGTGGGTTGGGTTAATCTGTATTCTGAATTTTTTTAACGATGCGACATTAAATGTAACATGGCAGTTAAGATATTTATTGATTTACCTTCAGGGTAATAGACCCTCTCCATCCCGTCCGTATGCGTATGCCTTGTGACACATTCAACGTTTGTACCATTTTCATCGACGCGTCGTCCGTCCGTCGTTCCTATTCTAACATTATATTCACGTTCATAATAATAAATTTATACATAGTTTGAATACTTAATTATTAACATAGTCGTAAAACTTCGTTTATTGACTCATGCTTAGCTTGAATTTAATGTGTTGGTATTCATTCGTAACGTTTGTATTTGCTCGAGCTTCTGTTGCATGTTGACGTGTTGCTTGATGAAGCATGACAATAACCTACTCGTATGCATAATCTAAGGCTTTTGCCTGCCTGCAACTATGCTACACTACAGCCAGTCGGTTTTACTAAACAAAATTATCAGGCAGATATGCGTACAGGGATGTCCGATAATAAATGTGAAAGATTTTGTCCTGAAAAATGTCACCTGAAACCGATGCGACTGACTGCGACGGGTAGACATGATGTACATAAATATATTATGCAGATATACAAGTATGTACTTATATCGTTAGTTCATTATAGCTGAGCTGCTGTAATGGGATTTCTGTTATTTACCTAGCCTAATACCTGTGCCTACGGTCTCCGAGCCAGAAACGGAGCTTAATGTTTATCTCCATCGTGTACCCATTGCAATATACATTTTTTTGCTCACTACACCGATAAAACAGCAGTCACAGTTGTACGTTTTGTACCCCCTGTCATATAGTAATGTTTAGTTATAGATAGAAATTGCATTGGCTTAGACAAAATGATGTGGTGGTGGTGACGACTTAAAAGTACTACTTTATCTCTCCTGCTGCAGTGGTACTACTTTTGTTATTGTTACTGACGATTTTCAGGGATGGATTGTTGTTGGTGGTGGTGGTGGTAGGTAACAGTTGAGCAAAAAAAAAACGTTTTTTAAAACGCAATTATGGTTGAATTATGCAGCCTTCGCCATTCATTTGGGGTTAGTGCAGATTGTCCACTAGGCTGCATGTTGTTACAGTAGGTAGTATGAAAAGGGGTAGGAAGATGTGAACAATTCAGATGGATGTAACATCGGCGTGTAGTGCAGTGCAACGTATGACGGCATCATATTCTCTCGCTTCTCTCTTTAGTCTTTTATTGTACAATAGGACTCTGATGGTTTGTTTTATAAGCTTCAAGTTAAATCGCCTCAACAGCAGCAGACAGGTAAGTAAAGGCAGATTTTTGTAGAAGGAAAGGAACAACAAATGGCAAGTTGGTAACATCATGTCATGTTCATCACATTGTCGTCAGTAAAAACTTAGGGAAAACATGTTGACTATTTGGTTGCTCTGGCCATCATCATCATCATCATCATCTCGTGAGGAGTTGTGTATTTTTTATACAAGTAGAATGTTGTATTTGTCAATAGTCAATGAAAACGAGGTATGGACGGTCGAATCAATATTCCGTTGGTGTTTTTGCATACCGTACCGTCGTCATCGTCAAGGAAAGAATTCGCGTCTGGCTCTTCGGCTCTGAGGCCATTATGCACATTATACTCATAATTTTCAAAGAATATTGTCGACGGGTACATCATATACGAAACGTGGCTATCGTGTCACTTATTTATCACTATATGCATATAATATGAAATTTTGTGTGTATGTGAGAGATGTGTGTGCAGCGTGATTATGCCTACTCTTTGAAACAATGTGCATGCACAAAAGCTTAAATGTCGCAGCAGGAGCAGGAGCAATAAGCAGGTAGAAGACGGCGTCCTTACAAACTGGTAAAGATAAAGAAAGGTGAAGGGAATTGAATGTATGAAGGGACAGAGAGGATGCAAATGTGAATGGAATACTGATACTGATCCCACTCCACTCTAGCCAGACTACCTCCTCAGAAGAATAATGGTATTGACTCGACCACGATAGATAGGTAAGTACCTCGATAGCCAGCCATCACAAATCTCAATTGAAACCCCAACAGCGGAATATGAAAAAGGGACAAAACTGTGCTCATATTGAGGAAGACGAGACAAGAGTGTGATCACGCTTCACACGATAAAGCAATTCAAATTTTAAAGGTCTTTTTCGATGCATAATATGCATTAAATTACACATTGAGCATTTTGGGAGCATATTTTACAATTATTATATTACTTCGCCACCAGGAAATGGCAAAATAGTCTGTAGAGAGAGACACAGGCAGATTATTGATATATGTTCCCTGTCATTATGCCTCAAAGAAGGACACTTCTCATTAAAACTTGATCATGTCATATGCATAATATATGCACTTACTGACTGTGTGTGCACTCACCCTTTACAACAACGTTATTCCCTGCCTTTTGCAACATTTGCCTAATTTGAAGAAAAAACAAAATTGAAAATCGTGTGAAACTCTTGAAGTTCCAAGGCTGCGGCTGCAGTGTGTGCCGACTCAATTGAACACTCAAACTTTTTCTGGCTAAAATTATTATGACTGCTGCTTCTGTACACCTCTCCTGTCACTACCAAGCACAACCTCATGTGCTCAACAATGATATACCCTTGTCACATCGCAGTTGGGATGACTTTTCATTTTTGTGACACCATTATGACCTGTTGCTACCTATCTGAAAACAAAAACACCTCTCTCTGGTTTAGCTGATGCTGCTCCTGTTGTCAACAATTCATGCCCATTGTGCGCACTCTTACTTTCTCTGTGGGAATAATACGAGAGATGTGGCGACAATGCCAATGTTGCACACTACTGCAATCTACTTACTGCATCACACTATGCTCATGCTCTTACACAATTATTGTCACGGTCAGTGAAACTCCAGCTGAATCCAATGTTGTGAACCAAAAGCTACACTCGACTCGGATTTTCCACTCACAAAACTGTTTACACTCGGCTTTTGAAACGTGCGTACGCAAAACGGAGTAAACATGATCTCAATGTCATGTCACAGTGAAGAGAATTGCTGAAGCTTCATTTTCAAAAGCCTATTATTATTACCCTCAGTCAGTCTTTCGATGTCAACATTGTAAAAAGTCATACTTACATTTGTCGAATTTTTTATGGTAATAATAAATATTTAACAATGAATGACTGTCATGAAGAAGGTCTTTACGTAATCAACATAAGTTAGGTATATTAGGACAAAAAACTTAAAATCTGCTCAGCCTTGACATTCACTCAACTTTATTGCATATAAACAAATTGTAAAAAGGGTGCATATGGTTTCGTCGGCAGACATCAACACATTTAAAACCCCATTTTAATGGATTGGGAGTGATAATGTGGAATGAAGAGCCAATTATATGGGATTAAGGAGGACCAACGTAGACTTATCCTATTTCTAACTCATTCAACCGACTCATGCACAAGTGTGTAGGCATACCTATATGCAATAACAATTACTATTTATGGCAAATTAAGTTTCGTGATGTCACATCAAAAGATGAAGGCATCTTTGAAAACTTGTCTTGGGTAGCCGCGACATTGGCACTTGTAGCGAGCGATTAAGTGTTGTTGACACTGCTGGCAAAAGGTACATCATTAACATCATTATTATCCCTACTGCGTCGGTCGGTGCTGCTGGAACATGAAGCAATGACCTCATATTAGCATGACAGACAACAAAGCAGAATTTTGCAATGTCGTCACATATTTTGCAAGCTGAAACGATTGTTGTTTACACACTAAACTGTCAAATCCATTGAAAACCTGCGTATATAAAACGGGCTAGCATGCCTATAATTTTTTTTATTGCTGTTTATTCTGTGGATCGATGTGCAACTTTCAGTGCTGTTTTAGCGATTTAGCGTCAGAAAGAAGGGTATTCGTTCGTACTACCGGCTACCGACCCGACTCTTCTTCGACGGTTTGTGTGGAGATGTGATTGATGTGCGAGATTACAGGGAATCACCTGGTAGGTGCTTTTTCTGGATTCTAGGAATCTTTAATTGTGAGAACTCGCAGAAAAGGTGTACGCTCGCTGCTCAGTTTAACTGGAAACGAGAATTATAGCGAGCGCTAGCGTAAGCAGGTGATGGACGTTGGACGTACTTACACATGCCAAAATGAGGAAAATTGGCAACACTTTTCCAAATTGTCAATAAAGTAATTGTTTGGAAGGGCAGCAATAGGGAATTAATGACTATTTATGATGCAATAATAAATAGTCTGTCGGCATGAATAACTCGACCACACAAGCTTTCATAGCTTGCGTAATATACCCTGGAAGTGAAATATTTTCCTGTTCAATAGTAAGAGTAGGTAGTTGTTTTATGAGCTAGCTGTCCTAGTTATCGAAACTAAAATCTAGCATTTCACATGGATTAATTCAGCAAATTCCACATTGCTGAGCAACTCAACCCATCCCATAACGAGATAATATAATAGTATTCCTTTTACCTTCACTCCTCCATCCAGCCCATTAAATATTATGTTGTTATTCTTATTATGATCACTGATGCAATAAACTTTGCTCCTGGAGTAATATTTTTACAATCCCATCAAAACTATCATCATCATCAGCTTTATTACAGCCTACAGCCCATATAAATGATAGTAAATCCCGAACCATACTTCACGTCAAGCAAGATGATCCAGAACCCCGCCTAGCGTTTGCCTTTTCATTTTCGTGCTGCCTGATGCGTAGTAAGTAGTAAGTAAGTAGTATTTACAACAACTGGAAAATCCAGGCAGTAGTGTGTTTGTGTTTTACTGGATGATGATGAAAGGAGAGGACAGTATATAGGCTTATTGTACTTTGAAATTTGAAAGAGTTGTACTTTGGGTTGCGTGCGTGTCATGCTAACGGGAGGAAAATCTTGCGGCTTTATTGACGGAATTGATGTGCACTTCTGTTCAAGTTTTTGCGTATCTCTATATAATAATTTTTCCTACGTCAACAAAACTTTCATGAGGATGTGATGTGGTGGTGGTGCACACTTCTTGCCAGCTTGTTGTATTTGCATGCACTTGACAGTTCGCTATCTTCTGACAATCAACAAGAAAGTGCTTGTGTAGTCATGCCATGTGTGATGTACTTTTTTTACTGATGTGTGTGCACTCCTAATCCTATTAACGCATGATGTGCCAAAATGATTCTGATTCTGATGATGATGATGTTTCTCTGGGTTTATCTGTTTTGTGGGGCAATGCAAAACTCTATACCCTGCCTGCCCTGGTATTTGTGTATCAATTCTAGCTTGACTTTGACTTCTATTTATCATTGGACCTCACATAGGTGATCATATCATATGAACCACCATACCACCATCACCACCACCAGGGTTTTCGCTACTTTATTCGACGAGATGATAACCTTCTACCCCCTGAGATCCTCTTCATTTACGAGCATATGTTATGTACCTATGCGGAAAATGAGCAGCCAGAGCTACATATTCGTTCGTGCATGAATCTTTTTTAGCTTGTCATTTGAATCACAGATGTGGAATTGTGTGCTTAAATATCTGTGCAGCAGTGTTATTCGCTGGAAGGTATTATGTTGTTTTCAGAGATTTCTTCGGTGCTTTGAAGCAAGTTTGTATATAGTTGCACTGCACGCTACTAAGCTCAAACACGGGTACGAAGAATTGATTGACATGACATTACGTATTATGGATTATATTATGGATGCTCAATAGGAACATGTTTGGCTTGCTTGGCTTGCACTGCGGTGCTTCTTTTCAGCTTGGACACATGCCTGCCTGCCTCTGTATGAGCGTTGCTAACTCGCTTAGATAAAATTACTAGTTCACGCAGAACCATCATGCTCATCAACTCATCATCATCACATAATCACATAATCATGTATATATAGTGGATGTACCTGTAATTGTCGATCCTCGCCAGAAATAAGCTGCTGATTTTCCTCCACAATGGTACCAATCAGATCCGCAAAAATGCAATGTAATCAATGCCAATCTTGTTCTTATCCAATTCTCTTATCTAATTTGATGCAAGCTCTGTGATGCCACCAGGTTTCTAATTTATTGTAAATTAGATTGCATTTTTAGCCCAAAATACAAATTCAATGCTGTCACTGAACTTGAATTTTTAGTCAGTGCTATTGAACGGACTTTTAGTTTCAAACAATGTTTCGAGAGAATAAACCTAAGGCAAACTGGCATCAAAAGGTAAAAATGAAAGATGTACTTTTAGCCCTCCTGAGACGTAGTTTCTGTTCCTGGTGAGAAGCATATACCATACTGGACACATTTCAAATATAGGTACATTCAATAATTTCGTAATATTATGCCTGGATCTGGATCTGGATAAAGTAGATATTTATTTCACACTTTACAGACTCCCAATCACGAGGATCACACCAATATACCACCATATAATTTTACAGCATTTGTAACAGTACTAGTATATGACTATGACTAGGTTTGACTTTACTACAGTGCCTATAAACTAGCTCATTCATCCAGGTTGTAAGTAAAGTAGTGTGTTATGTTGTGTTCATGTCATTATAAGAGCCTTGATTTCATCAACCATCTTATAAAGATGTCTCATTTTCTCGTCTTTTATGTCGACTCCGGTAGTGATTCCACTAAAGAGCTCAGGTTGCATCTCCCACCGTCTCTCAAGCAATTTCCCAACCACGTTTTTTCGCAATCCCATTCGACAGTGTTTAATAGATTGAACCCAATCCAAACTGGAGGTATTCCATATAATCTGCGAAAAATGAGTAGAAATTAATAGATTCGCAATATTTCTATATTTCGCAGCAGTATCACACAGTCACACTTGTCACTTACCTCATCAAAAGTCCGGTATCGATTAATAAAATGGAAATCATGAATAATATTTACAGACTTTAAGCAAGTTCGGATGCGAGGAGCAATTTTTAACACTCGTGAAGATGTAGCGTCCACTTTCATCTCTCCTCGCTCATTTTTCTGCTTACCAGTCGGTTTGTCTTGTCGCTTATTGTTTGGACCAGCTGCTTCCCTGGAAGTTTCTTGGCGAGTCTTGTTTGTGTCCTTTTTGGGTATTCCATTTGGCACAGTTCTTCTTGCTTCAGGGGATGCTCCACTTACTTCCCCAGTAATTGCATCTTCTATAACATCCCCATGAGTCACCAGAAACCAGTAGACAGTGCGAAGACTTAGCTGCCCTTCCACTTCCTCCAAAAGAAAATCTGCCTTCAAGTTTGCCAAGTCCCAATCCAGGGAGTAGTCACACAGTTGGTGAGATATAGCTCTGCTATCCTCGCCCTCTGATTTTGTTTGTTTCATCCTGTTAAGAAAGACACCAGGAAACCATAAATAATAAGAAGACAGGGAAAGTGTGCATTAGTAGTATTAGAGTAGTTGAACCAGGTAGTAATATAAAAATGTCTTACATTGACTCGATTTGCGACACAAGCCTGTGAATAGCCTGATCAAATACCGGATCATCCAAATGACATAGCCTTTCGGCAAGAGAAAACAGATGAGGCTCAAATACAGAGGCAACGCTGGGACTTTTAACTGGCTGAGCCTTGTCCCCAGTTTTAGGACGAGTTTTAGAAGGCTTGCTCTTAACTTGTTCATTTGTCGGGTTGACAATCTCCTCGCTGCTGGGGAGAATTGAGCTAGCTATGCCACCTCCAACCTGAAGCAACATGTACAAGCCAGTGACTAAAAAATGGACCGGAACGTTGTTTCTGACAGGCAAAAATTTGCGTGGGATCAGGTCATCCATTTCCTCACAGACGAGAAAGAAACCTCGCGGAATCACCGATAGCGTTTCGGTGAGAGTGTTGAGCAATTCAATCACCCATTGAGTGTTCTTGTCGTCGGATTTTGATGGATCTGCCATGGGACTTAATTTTGGCTTCCCTTTGCTTCCATCGTTTATTAGCCCCGGAGTTAATTTCTCTTCCTGTGATGCATTCAACTTTGCATGTTCTGTCATATATTCCGAGATGCTTATGCATAGGGACTGCACACATGTTTTCAAAATGGGGAGTATTATGTCAACCAGACATTGGAACCACACAGGTCGGCTGTTGCTATTCCAAATTTGTGTCTTGTCCATCACACTCCAATCTTTAATTTTAGGTAAGATGGACTGATAGACAGTAACCATATTGCTCCTCGGTGTCGCATGAGCAATGATGTATAGCGTGCACGAAGCGGCGAAGTGATTAGCAATGGACTTGGGCAGCCCATGGCAGTCCGCCTCCATGCAGGATGAGTGCTTACACCTTTTGAAGGCTTTGCCCTCTAGCAGGAAGTCGTTGGCTGGAGCGGCGACGGTTGGGAAAAGGGTCAGGATGAATGTGCCAATTTTGCAATTGTTCATCGTGACAACCTGTATTGTGGCATGTATATGGATACCATGTTATTTTGTCCACGAACCAACCAGACAATGCGTGTGTATATTTTTCGGAAATGTATCAATACACACATGCATAATTAACAAGCTGGCTTGGCTTACATTTACAGAGAAGGATATTGTGTGATGTGTGGATTCTACTTACCTTATACACAAGTGCCCAATTGACTGCGGGCTGTGCACGCAACAATTTAATATGGAAGAGTAGTTCCCAGTCTCTGTATTCGAGGTTGGTAGGGTAAAAGTTGGGACACAAAAACGACAACACAGACATCCAAGCAACATCAGTTAGTCGAGATGGATCCTTTTTCTTTGCCTCGAATAGGTAGCATGTTGATAAACCACGCCTAAAAGACTGGGATAATAAATCACATTTATTATTCAATTTCATCCGTTATTATCGATACCTAGAAATACATATAATACTATATGCTGGTCGTGTATCTGCGACGGGAGCGAGATAACGAACGGAATATGTATACGCAAAAATTACTGAACCACTTACTTTGTACAGTACTTCCAGTGGACATCCTACGACAAGAAGTGATGCTGCCAGACAATGACATTTCAAGTGAATCGAAAACAAAACTTTGGACGTTGATGGATCCGCATGACCACAAACTAGTGCCATGTCACTACACACATAAAATAACAGTTCTTCCACTGCCGCAAGGATATTTACAATGTCACAAACGAATTGGGGATTGGAACCTTCGGTGGGTTTGATCTGTACATATGTAAAATGCTCATGTCTTAATCATAGTCAATATTACAACCACAAAAAGATTTTTAGATTTTAAAATGTGTACATTTTGCGCTTCATTCAGTGAAAACTATATTTACTTAATTACCTTGGAATATCGACTAGCAAGAATTGCAAGAGAATCATTGATAATTATGGCGAATATTCTTTGGGAGAGCTGAGGCGGCATTATTCGCCACATGTCTCTCTGAAATGCTGTAAAGCAAGTAATATCAATGTAAGTTAGGCGTTTTTAAACAAAATGCAAAAAGGACTGTCCGGCGACGTATTAAATACTTATTCATAAAAAATCACTGAATCCTTTATTACACTTTAGAAAGTACGACCACATCTGGATGGTAGGAGAGCCACGCTCCCCTTCATAATAGGGTTGATATGATGACCAATTTTGGGACTGCTCATCGTGCAAGATGTATGTTGTTAACAAATTCGCTTGAAACTGAAGCATTTGCTCGGAAATTACTTCCACCAGTTCACAAAAGTTTCGGTATTCCTCCTTCAATTTTGGTCTATTAAGCAAACATCATTTCATGGAGCTAATTATTCAAAACTTTAAACCAGTTTGTACTTTAAAATCCGTACTACTACATAAACTTTATAACCTACTTGTTATCATATTCGAAAATTTCAAGAAATATCCATATATAATTCCGAATAATTACGATGTTACTGATAATCACGTAAACGTTTTCTAATCTTCCTTGAGATGTGCACTCCTCCGTGCAATCTATAATATGAGCTCTTATTTTCGGACAACAGAGAACAATTGCATTCATGAACTGCTTTATAGTTAACTCATCCCCTCGGAAAGGCATTTTCCCCAATCTTTCATTTTTCTCCAGAGCCTTAGGGAATATCCCGAATCCATGTCTTTTAGGGATTTTTGCGGAAGTGACTTTAGTGAACGCTTCAAGGTAAACATCCCACGCGGTAGTTATGTCACAGAAATCGTGAGATATCATTATAGGATAATCTAAAATACCACCAACCAGATGCTGACACACAAATTCAGTCTCTAATTCATTTTGTTTCAACCTATCCCGTTCCTGAAGTAGATTTTTATCCACAAAATCCACAACATTTTTCTCTGCTAACATCAAATCACTAATCTTTGAACCCAACATGTTGGCTGCTTTGTACGGGTAGACAAACCCAGAGTATTACACAATGATTATTAGCAACTTTGTAGTTTATAACTATAAATATTATATGAATAAATTGCCTACAATTTTTGTTGCAGCATTTAACTAAATTTAGATCTATAGTTAACAAAAATTAAATCTCTCCATCAAGCTATTGCTATTGCCTATTTATTTCACTTTTCCATACGAACAGTTTTTCTCAAAATCTATATCAGGTAACCGCAATATATTAGGAATTTCTGAGTTAAGTAATTTATACAACGACATTCCGTCATGTTTGTATATCCAAGTTTGATTAATAAAGTCGTAACGCTTGGGCCCACTAGTTGGGGATGATAACCAGATTTGCTTGTTAGGGGTTTGTTTATTAATAACGTAGGTTCCACCAGCAGCTCCTAATTTAATTGTGAGAACTCCACTCTGAAATAAATATAAAAAACATTCAACTTTCAATTCAATATATTTTCACAAAACAAATTTTTAAATGTACAATTATCCCTTACTCCATAAGATACGTCCGCATCTTCCACCGCAGTAGATCTCTCCACAATTTCATCAAAGTAGCCAGTTAGAGATTCCAATGTATCTTCAGCAATTTCTTCGTATTCATTTTTACTACAAGAAAATATGGGAACATTGTTACAATTTTAT
>JAANSN010001591.1:0-31880 GCA_036850665.1 Dicranocentrus wangi
GTGACATGATGGACTCAAATCATGGACGCGTTGTGAGCATTGGCTCATTTCTGGGGCTTTCAACGTGCCATTGCATGCTGCCGTATGTTACCTCGAAATATGGAATGAGAGGGTACATGGAGGCGTTGAAGGCAGAACTGGAGTTTTTCGGATACGACGGGATCAAGCTGACGACCGCATTCCCGGCTTTTACACGGACGCCCATGATCAAGTCAGTGGAACTGGTGGGGGAACAGGCCCCATTTGGAATGCCTCCCAGCATGACAAACATCATGGAGCCCGAAACTGTCGCGAAAGCGGTTGTGGACGGGATGCGAAGGGAGTTGGAATTCGTGTACGCCCCCCAATTTGTCGCATTCCTGCCGTACATTGACAGGTGAGGAATTTTTTGCTTAGTGTTTCCAGCCTAATTAGTTGTCAATGTCGTACTAACTTCTTTCGGCATGCAATTTCTGATCATACCAAATCGGGGTATTATTCCTATCAAACAAGTTTGGATGCATGCCCTATGATTTTTTCCTCGTACGAGGGTTTTATCATCGTAAAAAAACCCCGATACAGGATTACCAGAACATATGATTCCAATTTTTTCTCATTTTTTCTTAGTCTTCTCCCGATGAAGCAGAGAAGGATTCTTAGGAACAAGAGCTTGAAAGTTATTTCCTCCAAAGACCCAAGGGCAGCAAAAATATTGACGGAAGGTCATCGGAAGGAGGTTTGAAGCGCTTCGGCTCGGACTTATCAAGGATTTCCCAAGACCCCAGAATCGAGTTTCATATACGTATATGCAATTCCCAAGTAATAAAATGATTTTTGCTGTCGTAAAGTTGTAAATGTTAAATTCTAATGAGATTCGTGGGAATGGGTTTTAAAAAATAACTTATGAACCAGCACGGGTTCAAATTGGGTGCATGAAGTATTACATATTCATGAAAGTCATGCATTGGCGACATTTTATATCGATGCAAGAGATCATAAATTATCATTATATAAATATCCTGTTTTGCCTTGTGCACTTCCCAAGCATACGTACTGCGGTACATACGTATCATCATTATGTCCTCAATCAGGTCTTCACGTAACACATGTAATGGCTTTGGGTGGTGGTGAAGTGGTACGGTGAAGAGCAAACCTATTTTTGGTACATACTATACATCTTTTTCCTATCTATTATGCTGAGATGAGAGAGGATGGATGTGGATAGGTGTATATTATCTGAAAATAATTGTTCAGATGCAGAGTTAATGGAGTGTTATTATTATAATGATACTGTCCATGTCTGAATGCTTTAATTCATTATTAGCGGGATAGGGGAACTAAAGAAATACGCAAACATATACTACTAATCAGAGTAATTAGGGAGTTTATGGATTTCGAGTATTAATTTTGTGGCAGGAAAGAGCCTTCATTCCACCAAAAAATCATTCAATATCGACTCTGACAAGAGGAATAGCCCTTTTGAAAATTATTTAGTAGTCCAACCATGAGCCAAGAGAGGGACGACGGATTGGTTGATGTAAACCTTATTCCGAAAATACTTGATAATCAGAACTCATCTCCATTTACAACTGGTTGCGTAATAAAGGAATAAGGGATATAATAGATATTATGTTTAGTATTTAAGTAATATGTGCTTGCGCAGAGTAAGTCGTGCAGTAATTGGGTTCAAATATGGATAAAAGGGCAAGAGATTCAAGGGAAGCATTGACCACTTAAACAAGGCGTGCATAGCGTAAAAACCACCAACATAACTAATGGCTTTTGTTACTCCCACTCGCTCCACGCTAGCTTATATTGGCTGCTGCTGTACTTGGCATTCTTTGGGTAATTATCATTGAGGTTCAAATAATATCCTCCTACAATAATAGAGTTTAACCATCATCCATAATTCATCCATAACTCGACATATGCCATTTAAAAATGCCAAGGTTTTCGTGTTTTCGTGTTCTATGGGGCAAAACTATTTAGTAAATTTTGGTCAAGTAGTTTCAACGTGATTCTAACTTGACTGGGGTGTTCTACAGGGTTTATTTTTGGTGTTCTGTTCTGCAGGGTTTATTGGAGTGATCCAAAGGTTGATGAACAAATCTAGAGGTTGATTAGGGGTTGTTTATGATTGAAATTATTCGAGTTGGCATTCGGTAGGTTTTTGATTGAGATGTGCTTACGTGCTGCTTGGTTAAGATCATACGCTTGATTCATTAAAGTTGGGCAGGGAGGGAGCTGATTCCACTTGGCGGTTTACTTCCAAACCAGTTTCTCTTGTTTTAAAAGAATATCTAACGCAATGATTATGATTTGAAAATATGCAAAATGGGTGTAAGCCCAGTTAGATAACATCCTTCTCAGGACACAATGAGATGAGACAAACCACAGGAGATGAGAAAAAACAACATGATATGAGACAAAACGACAAGACATGAGACAAAATGTCACGCCATGTTATGTCATGTCAAGTCATGTCGTGTTACGTCATGTCACAAAATCTTGAAAACTGTTGCTGCACACAGAGTCAGACGGGAATGTAATCGCAATAACTTCCTAATAATGGCTTGGTCGGAGATTAATAAGCATAAATAATGAAGATAATGCTATTTAGTTGAACATGTTTAATCTTTCAAAGCAGTCTTTTCAAATACAGTACAATATAGTTCATTATATATGTTGCGCTGCACATGTAGGCACTATTACTGACCTCGGCCTAGTTCTCTTCGACAACGCAATCATAAGCAAAATCATGACCATATCGACGAGCTGCAAATGGAAAGTAGAGATAGTGTCCCTGCATGATCATCTTTGCCACGTTGACAAATCTGCCAACTTCCGGTTGTTGCGCAAACTGCTTTGTCAGCAGTTCCCCAATCTTGATGATGTCATTGGTGAGACTATTTATCTGGTCAAAGGTGTTGGCGAGTGCAACCTCCAACGGAAGTCCATCAGCAACATGTTGCAAATATGTGTAGTTACAGGTTTCTTCATCCTTGAACTCCTTCCTGAAGGACATTACATCGTTGACAATGGCTGGATGCCGTTCATACAGGTTGAGAAAATGCTTACACAGGAATGAGCCGCGGACCCGTTTGTCAACAACGATCCCACAGCCAACGAGAACCATTTCTAGCACGATTCTAAATCCACCGGAAAGGTACCTCAGGTGTTCCTGACCACTTCGGAATAGAGTGGGGTCCAACAGCTCCAGGTCTTTCCAGGCTCCATAAGTTTCCATGGCGTAGGCGCAAACGTGTTCGGCATAGGCCTGAAACATGTCACTTGCCTCCTCCTCGGTGACGTGCTTGAGAGCTTCCTCCCTCATTAGCTGGGTGGCGAGCAAATATTTACGAAATCGTTGGGGGCATGACGCCTCCGCAATCCTCAAAGTTTTATCCCCCCTCATGACATCTCCAAATAAGGTGGTTACTAGCTGAAGCTCATCATACGAGTTGGGACCTATATCAAGAATCATATCATCAAATGAAAAGAATGTCCAGATGAGCATTGACAAGAGTTTTCGCTGCTCCTGTGAGGCCCCGGGAGCCACACCGGTAACAAAGTAGCCAACACGAACACTCCTGAACCTGTTCATTTTCATTTCGTCATTGGGTGACAGGAGGCCGACGACAGTGGTCACCCACTCGACTGCTTCCCTCTCGGCGACCTCTAGCTCACTTGTCTCGATTGCGGGCATTCCATTGAGTTGGAAGGACGGCAGAAGCTTTTCAGTGAACTCAACTTCCCTCCCTGACTTGTCAAGATTTCGGAATGCAAACTGAAAGTAAAACGGGTTTCGCTTATACTTCTCGTATGCCGAATGCACCGTTCCGTCCTCGTTATACCACTTTAGGTCGACATTGAGGAATCGCGCACCATCCAAAAGACGGAGCGTTGCCTCCTTGCCCTTTCCTTTTATAATAACCTTGCCAAATATTTCCTTGGGCTGAGGAAGGACAAGATTGGTAGTGGTGGCTCCATTGTGTTCTGCTTGCATCATGTCTGAAAAAATGCCAATTAACTTTAAATCCAAGTAAGCATGCATGGAAGAGTTTCCATTTTGTGATTAAGTCCAGTAAACTAATGATAGAATATTATTGAGGAATAATACCTGCGAGTCAAAGTAAATTTGAAACCGTAATTATTTAGTTATTATTGCAATTAATTGAGGCCAACTAGCTTGGTGAAGGGAAACTTGGATAACACATGACTTGCCACCGGCTTGTCTTTTATACTCGTCTTCATCGTCGTAATTCTTATTATACCTACGTCAATTAGCATGCATGCATTCTAGTAGCACAAGGGGATTATCTTTTAGTGGGCAAATCCCATTTCAACCCTTTAATTACTTAGAGTAGTTAAAAATTCAGACTCGATAGATTAGCTAAAGTCATTGCAGCAAACCAGCAGACACAATCTCTTCTGTCTATCTGTTGTCACGTGTCACGTCTCGTGTCAGTGTTGAGCAATCCGAAACCTCAGGTTCACGGACTCCGGAAAGTTTATGAACCCATTTCAAGGTTATAGGGCTAGCTATCATCAGGATCTGAGGAGCCGAATCAAAACCAACCGTCAATGTCTTTATTATTGCCAAGTTGATAATTTGTGTTTAGTAAGCTTATACAAGTAAGTATTATTGCTAAGTTTCCCAAAAGGAATTATGAACAAATAATCCGATTACATGATTCAAAGATTCCGACAAAATTAAATGGGATTTTCATCTTACCTTTAATCAAATAATCCTTGAATTTTGAGTCATTAAAATAAAATTGGCTTACCAAAATTATTGTATTATTGATACAAATATATACTTACTTGAAGTTAGATCCTTTACAATTTGCACAGGAAGATTGATAATGCATGTTTGAATCTTGGCCATGCATTTCATAAATACGCAACTTTTCCAATAGGGTATTCATACAGATACACTTGGCAGCACCTCATCAAACTTTAGGGATTTTAACGACTAACCAAAATATTAGAAAAACGACGTTTCCATTAAAATAAATTTCGTGCGTTTTAACGTGTTTTGCCAAATATAAGGACCATATTATTCAGAGTACAGGGCTAAGCTATGTTCAATAAGCTTTATTATGTAGTGGTGTTTATGGGAATGCATTTAATGCTACATAGACACTGTTTTTTTTGTTTGCCTAAAACCGCTTATTATATAGCTAGCAGGCCATAGCAAAATGTATACCGCATTGTTACCGCACAAAAATATAACCATATGCATACATTCATCAAAGGGCTTTATTTGATATCACCAAATATGATACAATAAAGTCGACACACGTAGAAAAACCATAAAAGTTAGGAATTGCGTCGGGAGAGCGAAATATGGGGTCATGGGGTACGCGAAAGATCATGCGATCACGCGGTATAGGAAAGATCATGCGATCACGCGTACAACGAATAACCTCCTAAATGAAATACAGATTATGTATGCAACCCTTTAAGCATTTCGTATTATTGGATTCCGGAGAGTTCTAATCTCCCTGAAGTTTAAGTATGCAGCTCCCAGAGAGTTAAGTCAAGAACTGCAATCACGCCAGTGACCAGTGAGTGCATAATTGCATAATCCTCCTTTTTTAAAGTGTCATGTCAGCAACAACCTTCAATTCGTCTCAATGTTCATTTCTTCATAACTAATTATGCGTTTGGCGAATTAGCACACATTTTTTGGTCATTCTCGTCATCATCACCATCATGATGCTCCAATTAGTAGTTTTAGTCGTCATAATTGGAATATTATGGCACGTTAGGGATTGCGCCAAATATTCGAAATATCCGCCAGGTAAGTATATTACACAAATTTGCTTATTTATCAAAAAAATTCATTAATATAGTACAATAATTTAATTATTTTCAATTGTAAAATAGGGCCACCCAGGCTTCCGATACTTGGCAGCATTTTAAGCCTAATGTTCTATAAATTTCCAGCGGTTGCAATACAAAATCTATCAAAGAAGTATGGGGATGTAATGCATATCCGAATGGGAGCTGTGGACATGAGTAAAGTTTGTTATCAACATGAAATTATTATTTGACGATATTTTTTATTTAAAAAAACCTAATTTGTCATAATCGGGTTGGCGAAATAGTTGCTTTTACAGGGTTTGACACGGTACATGAGATTTTGGCAAACGACAAAACTTACGACAGGCGAATGGAACGCATACCTGCCATTAATGATCGCAATCTTCATTCCAATTTGGGTAAAACACAGTAATAAATAAAATATATGATATTATAAATGTTCAGCCGCCATTGATGAAGTCCTACTCGTTTCAGGCATAATCTGGGCCAATGGGGAAGTGTGGAGAGCCTCTCGTCGTTTTACCATCCGCTCTCTCCGAGAGTATGGAATGGGAAGAGCAACGTCCACGGACTCCCTCTTAAACGAAGAATACGAAAAGTTCAGGTCTGATCTGACTATCCAGCTTTCCAAATCTTCGGACCAGGTCATTCTTGCCGACAACTTGTTTGCACTCACCGTTGTCAAAACGGTATGGCGCCTGGTCGCAGGGAATTCCAACTTGAGAGAAGCGGAGGAAGACATTAAAATGAGAAAGTTGCTCAAGACCAGCGACAAACTCACAAGAGCCTCCAATATTTCCTTCAATGCGGTGGCATTCCCGTTCATATGGGATTTGGTGCCGGCCCTGTCGGGGAAAACGTTGAACGACGAGGCGTGCAAAGAACTGCGCTCAGCCGCGAAGGCAACTATTGAGGAAAGAAAGACTCTCGGGATTTACAAAAGTCATTCGGAATGCTTTGTGGATGACTTTTTAGCAAAAATTGATGAAACAAGCCATGACCCAAACTCCCATTTCAACGAACTACAACTTTCGTTTTGTATGATGGATTTATTTTTCGGTAAATTAATTCGTCATAATAACTACAATAATTAATGAAACGGAACATGCCTAGATTTTGTAATAAAAAAAATAATCTATTTTCAAAAATAGGTGGCGCTGACACTCCTGCAAACCAACTAAGCTTTTCCATGGTCCACATTCTCCTTCATCCCGAAATTCAAGAAAAAATTCAAAAGGAAATTGACGCAAAAATTGAGGCTAATGAAGCCATCATGTGGGAATCTCGGACAAGGTTGCCGTACACCTACGCAGTGGTTTTGGAATCCCATCGGTCTACCCCGGTTGTTCCGTTTCCAGCATTTCGAAATGCAACAGAGGATTTCTACCTTAGGGGATACCAAATCAAGAAGGGGATCCCTCTGTTGATTTCCCTTCAAGGAGCTCACCATTCCGAGAAGCAATGGGGCGACCCTCACAACTTCCGCCCCGACCGATTTTTGACAAAGGATGGGCTTGTTGATACCAAGTTGGCTGGATCCTTAGTTAGTTTTGGGGCAGGGTAAACCACAGACAATAATTGTCTGTGCATTAAATGTTTGCGGAAAATGAAAAGATGATATTAAAATTTCATCTAGTCGACAATGTTCACGTTACCCCAAATGTAATTCCCGCCTTCCACTCCTTCTCACGTTGAGATCATTGGAGTGGGCTAGACGGAGGGAATTACGCTTGGGGTAAAATGAACATTATCGACTAGAAGATGAAATTAATATTAATATAAATGATGTTGTTTCAGTAACCGGGTTTGTCTCGCTCAAAGCATGGCGGAGTCCACCCAGTTCATTTACTTTGCGTCCTTGTTGAGAGACTTCAACTTTGAAAGAGTGGAGGGAAGAATACAGCCTCAGTTGGAACCCCGACCGGGTTTATCGTATGGGTCACAGCCATTTCATGTTAAAATAACCCCTAGGACAAAAGCAAAATGAGAAATGTTTAAATGCTTTAATTGTAATGCATGGAACAATTTCAATAATGAAAGTATTGTACTAAATGTCATGCTGCTCGGAGAATAAATGGCCACAGATTAATTAATGCAATGATGAACGCAAGTCAAGCCGGGCTACGGCTGAATGAATTTATGAATTTCGAGCCAGAAGAAGACATATACCCAAAGTATTAGTATGATTAATTTCCACAGGGTTTCTAATTCAAATGGAAAAATGTTACGAATGCACCTGCGCATAATAAAAACGGGAAAATCATACGGTAGTCTTTGGTGTGGTACTAAATATATATGTTAATATATCGACCTGTATAACACTTTTAAACAACCTGCATATAACTTCTACAATCAGCCGTTATAACACCTGCAATCAGACTGTAAAACAATCCCAATCAACCTGTAGAATAATTCCAATCAACCTGTAAAACAATCCCAATCTAACTGTAGAACAATCCCAATCAACAAGTGAAACACCATCAATTATTCCAGTAGAACACCCTATGCAGTCTTAATGAATTGGTCATACAAACCAAATACCTCAACCATACCCAAGCTTAAAACCCTTACCAACCTCTTGGTCAAACTAGTGCTCAGAGCTCTGGCTCGGCTCTGCTCGGTTCCGGCTCGGCTCTAAATAATTTTAGACTGCTCTGTCTGGCTCGGCTCTGCTCGGCTCCGAGCTTTCTTATCCCTAATTGCGTGAAATAAAAGGTTCGTTAATCATCTTCGAAAAAGGTCATACCTCATTATCGCGATAAGAAAATGGCTCAGAGCCAGATCTTGCAAAGTAACGTGTGGAAGCTCGGAGCCGGCTCCGACTCGGCTCTGGCTCTGATTCGGCTCTGCTTGAATCAATAGCTCTAAGCTCGGCTCTGGCTCGGCTCGCTTTTTCTGGCTCTAACTCGGCTCCGACGGAGCACTAGGTCAAACAAAGTCGAACAACTCCAACCCAAATAAGAATATGATCTCAATCATAAGAACCTCACCCCTAACACAACTGAAGGCCCACCAATATGGCGTATGTGCTTAATGAGCCCAGTCAGCCCACCTCAAACAACCCAACTTAAACTATTTCCAATCCACCTGTGAAACTGTCTAGACTATCTGTATAATACATTCAATCAGTTTGTAGAGCTTATAGGCTTAGCAAAACCAACAGTAGAACCTTCCCAATCAACCTATAGTCATCAAACGCCCCCATAGCCACCAAACCAACAACATAACATGGAACACTCCAAAAACAGTAGTAGTATCTATGGACAAATTAGAACACCTGTATGTATGTAGACCGCTCGGCCACGCTACCGAAGAACACCTGTAACCTGTGAAACACCCTTAATCAACCTGTGGAACACCCTTAATAAACCTGTGGAACACCCTTAATCAATCTATGAAACACCCTTAATCAACATGTATCAATAATATCGGGCTGCATAAGTGACAGAAATGTACAGATCGGTGGTATGGTATATAAATGTTTCAGTACGTTTAGCTAGTCATTCCCTCTCTCCCAGTCATCCTGTAATGTTTGCTTAATTATATATTGAAAGGCAATAATGTATAGTATATTGGAGTAGTTGGATAATCCAGTCCAAAGTTTTCCATTGATTGAAGCCGATGAAAATGTAAATCACGCCTTTGTTCCACCAGATGCAAAAGCCAGATTGTGATTGTGTGGGTGTAAAAGAAATGCAAAGAATGCCCAAACGGTACATCTCTCTGCCGTGGGTTTTGTACGGGACAGTATGCAAGCAGAAAATTCATGTATG
This sequence comes from Dicranocentrus wangi, assembly GCA_036850665.1. NCBI lineage: Eukaryota > Metazoa > Arthropoda > Collembola > Entomobryomorpha > Entomobryidae > Dicranocentrus > Dicranocentrus wangi. The sequence goes on from JAANSN010001591.1 coordinate 9,582, forward strand.
GCATTTACAGTTCCTACATGCAAAACACGTCAAGACCGTAGTTAGGTGTTGCATGGTGTTTGGGTTTTCAGTTAAACAGCAATGCACATTTCTCATAAGTTTGACTAATCTCCATTGATTGAGAATTTGAGAAGCACAGCACCCTTATTATTATTGAAAAGCCAAGATTCCGCCCTTAAAACTGGCGTTGAGAATGGCAGTTTAAACCCGTTTATGTATGCATTCATTCACTAAATTGATCTTGACATTCAGATTGAGTAATGTACATAAGTAAACATGCATGAGTGCAAAAGTAAGAGACGTAGTGGTACATACATTAAACTTAAAACATCTACGAATCTGTCCTGCCTGGGGTGCCACTGCGACCATTATAATATATTACCTTTATTCACCATATCAGACTTTGTATTCTCATATTGCTAAATCGTTTAAGCCACGTGAATATTACCATCCTAGTTTCGCTTGCTCCTCAACTTGCTCAATACAAACATAGTATGTCACAAAATGTATGTATGATAATATAAGTTGCAGCACTGTTATATTTTACGATAATTAATTTCCGGATTAGAGTAAAGACCTACAGTCGCATGCATATTTTTTAGAACAAGAGACAAATTAGACTTTTTCAATATTGCTTCCCCTGTTGAAAATTTAATCTAGGTTTTCATATAGGTGCGTACATTAGTAAAATTACAATATTGTAGCATTTAGTTGAAAATATTTTGCTGGATATGATAGCTATTGCAAATTATCATTACCTATTTAGCATAAAAAAATGGGATTATCAGGTTTTAAACTAACCACCACCGCATCTCCAAGCATAAAGTTCAGACCTGTAGTTCATCAGCAGCAGCAAAGTCTGAAGAACCAAAGATGAATAACAGAGGAGGCGTAATTTTCTTGGCATGATAGCAATACCAAAGGCTTTGCAAACAAAAATGTATCGGTTGTGTTGCGTATATCGTTTTGTAATGCCGAAAAAGGATTTTTGTTGCAAATAAATTTACGATTTGCTGTTTCGAGTTGGATTGTGATTGGACGATGACAACAAATAATGGATATATTACAAAGTAAAGGAACCTCGAGAGGAGGTTACTAATCATACGTTCGATAAAATCAACCGTACCGTGCTTCGAAAATGCCACATGTATTGCATCAATTTAGATATAATCAAAATCAAGTATTTTGTGTATTTTACATCGAAATAAATCAATAAAATGGTTTACAGGTGTACATAATATGTATTATTGACATTAAGCAGGATTATTGGTATAGAAAGCTGAAAAATTATTGGCTACCTTTCATCAAGGAAAAAATATAATTACTACCGTCATCAACACAATTGTCCTGGTGCATATTCCTCTTGTTCCATTCCCTCTTCATTTTCCTCGGCCCATAACCCGTAGACAAAGTCTGTAGAGAATACCAAAACTTCTATTTTGTCACGATGCATGTAGGTTAGGTATGTATTCCTTTCGTAAAAACCATATCATATCATTCCTATAGTTAATCCAAACTTACTGTATTCACCCATCAAATTCATAGCCTGCAATGCCCTCATTAGCCCTCCCAGCAAGTCTTCGTGTAGCCCGTTAACTGACTCGTACTGTTGGAGAATGTCGTGCCAAAAGGCGGTGAAGCTAGTTGTGCCCACCTGTCTTACATTAGGGATGTCATCGGAGATGGACAGCTCCCGCATCAATTTCTCCCAGGTTTTCCCCGCCGTCAGAATTGCGTCCGCAGCGAGAATTCTGGGAGTTTCGAGAAACCAGTCGTCCTTCTCTGAGCTCCAATGTGGCACAATATTATTTCGGATTTCATCTGCAAGATTAAAAACATTTTATAACTAACAGTGACACGATGACAGGGAAGAGCAAGCACCAACAAGAAATCAGCATTGTTGCTATTTTACCTGCTACTTTTTTCAGTCCCATTTCTTTCTCCAAAATATTAGCAAGATTGGCAGGTGTGGCTCCGTAGGAAGCTCTGCTCTGCCAGTACCGAAGAATGCTATGGTACTTGCCACTAAAGTTGATTTTCTGCGAAGGGACTAGCAGTTGTCTGCGAGAAAAAATGTCCACCGGTTTCAAGTTTGGCAACCTTTTCGCCAATTCCTCTGTCTTTAATGTATCGCTTAGTATTTCACTATTTGCTAACATATCAACGATGCGTTTGTCAGTGATTTTAGTTTGACGTGCCATTATTATTTTTAGCGAGGTTTGAGGTACAGGATTTTTGTAAGTACTTTAGTGTTTTGTAGAATTTAATTAATTTTGTTAGAAGCTGGAGGAAGCGTCTGGCAGAGGAGAGGACAAAGCACTGAACTAAACAAATTACCATATTTTTTGGGCACAAGCATCGACATTTTTGACGTCATGCATTGGATCATCGACAAAAAAATTGTGGAAAGTGGAAACCCGGCGCCACTAACATCCTGTTTGCTTGTAGTTTGTATTTATTTTGATGGCCAGTTTTTATACGAAACCAAAAGTGATAATATACTTATGTGTTTGCATTATTCCACTCGTAACCAACCACAAAAATTCTCAGTAAGCCTTCCCAGGGAACCACAGATATGACTTTGTGTCTACACTCGAGCTAAATATGAACCTGCCTTGCATGCTTTGCATGATTCAGCTGAAGTGAGAGACTCATACTATCGGTGACATGATATATTAAAGCTTCCTACACATTCTGTCCCTGACGGGAAGGAGAGAAATTTTTTTTTGTATTCATGCCTTTTTTGTATAAAATGTGTATTTTTGTGCTAGCTTGGGTTTTGCACTTTAGAAGAAGGATTTGCGAAAAATTGTCCGTTTTCTCTTTTTTGTATTAGTATGGCGTGATCATGAAGAGAAGCAAGCAAGACAAGCCTTTTTTAGCAGTATTATTATTCAGTTTGGTTTTTTGGTGGAATCATGAGATTTGGGCTTCTCGGTCAGCGGAAGAGCTTTATAATATAATGGTTTCAGAGCACCTTAATTGCCATCCATTTTTAACGTATAATTATAGTTTTCGAATTTGTGAATTGTGATCGGGTCAGGTCAGGATCGTGAAGGTTTAATTAAGATACAAGTGGCTTTGCTCCACATTACACACTTCGCATATGTGTTATCTTTTTAAATTAACGTTAGCTTGGTTATCGGTAAGCAATTACCTGGTTCTTCATCAAAATCGTGGTCAAACCCTCAGAGACACATTCATTTATTTCTCCAGCCCCGGCGTGAATAATAAAGTAAATATATACGCAGGATATACAATATAATGATTTACATGCACATATATTATAATGATGTAAAATGAGACCAATAAATGTCCATACTGTAGTTGGGTGACATTATATAGGCCTTGCTTGATGAAATACTATCACATTGCAATTGCATTTCCCCATACGTTTGGTCATCTGAGAGGCACAGTAAATTCATTATAACTGAAAAGCCAACCTCCCGCCCTTTTGTCATTGACATTATGATGGGTTCTTTTGTCTAATAATAATTGTAATATTTTGTGTAAAAGTTACTTCAGTATATATTGATGCTGCTCGTGAAAGAATACTCAGTCAAATTAGGAGAGGACCACATTAAAAATGGTTTTATTGACGTTGCACTAATTTACGAAAATGATTTCGGGAAGACTAATTCTGCTTCGCACATGCTCATTAGCATTGTCAAGGGTAAAGGACAGAGATGCTTCATATTTGGAGATACATTAATTGACGAACCTTGTAATGGGGCATGGGATAGGTGGGATTAATGTTTTGTACAGGTACGACTCTGTGAGATTTGCATGCGTTAAAGTTGCGTTAGATGGATAACAACAAAAATACCATGGATTTTTAAAAAATGTTTACTTGTGCTTTTTTCAGCTATTACACTGCCAAAGTTATATAAACAAAATCTACATCTCAAACCTGTGCTTCATAACATTATATTTGATGTACAGTCCAACCATTTATGTATACCCAGTGAACCCAAAACTGAAATTGCAGTTAAATTTGACGATATTACTTTTCTGGCCAACAAATATTTGCGGAGTAGTAAATGTTATTCATGACTAATTTCTATTTCCCCTTTCTATCCCCTAACTAATATATTTAATGAGTTGGAAAAGAAAGGTCAGGAATGATCCGATGATTCCTGCTATCGCCTGTCCGTCATCTGCCCAATGAGTCTTGGATGGCGAATTACCTGTAGAATAGAAAGGTTGTTTTTTTAAATGATATTTATTAAAGATATCAAGCATATTCTATTTTGTATTACTTCCCGCCCAAGAGGAAAAAAGCAATTACGACCTAAAGTAATTAAATTTAAGTTACACTATAGTAATATTGACTTACTATTTGTGCTTGTAGATCCGGAAGTAGCTGCAATACTTCCAAGAATTACGACAAACGCTACACAAAATGCAGCTACTTTAACGTAGTTGGTCATTTTTCTCACAATTGTGGAGTATATTAAGGTTACCAACGAAAATGAAATTTAGCTTGGTTGAGAACACCAGAAGGAAGATGTAAGTAAAGCGTCCGCAGGTTCAGCAAAACTAAGTGATTATGATGCATAGGCGTAACCTGGTATAACAAACAAGTATGTTCTTTTAGGGAATAATTTTAGGGACGAAGTACACGTAAGACTAAAACCGATATCAGAAGTTACGCGTTCAGTTAGATTGGGATATTTTAAGATATGATGATGATGACGACGAAGACTGCGGAGTGGTGGTAGTAAGCCACATCAAATAAAAACATTTTGCTCAAATATCGTCGAAACTTCATTGAATTTAAGATATTTCACAGAAATCATGTGTTGCCATTCACAATTTACGTAGCTGTTCGGAGATTATGAGAGGGCGTAATAATATTTGTTTCATAAGCAGCGCTCGCGTGATGATTTATCCCTGGCCAGCCCGATGGTTTGTAACGCTATAGATTTGGAAAATATGCACTGTTCCTGTTTTTCAAGTCTTTTGAATAATATTGAGAACTTGATTTGATTTCCACTCCACCCAAACCTCATTCATATAAGATATCCACGGGGTTGGGAGGTACTAATGCTCTCTCATCATGTCTTTCCCCATGACCTTTTTCAACCGCAATAAATATATTAAACATTTGCAAAATGACGGGGAATGCTTTTGGGGAGTCAGCAACTGCACCGTGTTTACCCTCACCTTTGAGGATCACGGTATTTGGTTTGCCTGCATTTCAGAGTTAATCTAAGTGCATATACGTAGTGTTCCTCCTTTCCACCTTCCCTTCTCCTACACCGTTTGCGTCCCAGATTTTGACGACCATGTCGTTCAGTGTGCGTGTATTCCAGAGACCATTCCTGCATGAAGAGAAAGGCTGGGAACTTTTTTTCTGAACTGGGCGAGTGTACCTTTGGGACCACGGGGCAGATGGGGAGTGCGACATGGGTTGATGGGTACAAACCTACATGTTTTTATGCAAGTAGTCCGGTTGCTCATTGGAATAATTGCGTTCCTAAGGTCTGACACGCCAAAATGTCAATTTTGAGACTTATCAGTAGTAGGCGAAAAAATTGAGTGAAATGTTTAACTTAAATTGAAACAAACATGTCACATATAAAATATGCTTATTTATAATCCAAATCAAGGTACGTCTTGAAAGATACCATTTTCTCGGCTTGCTAAAAAACCAGAGAATGTATTAAAGCATGTTAATCAGAATTGAAGTGCAGATGATGCCTTAGCTAAGCTGAAGAATGATGAAGAAGAACTGTTGCCAATCTGACAATTATTGCTGCAGCGCTGAAGGAATTTTGCAAGTTTATCGAGAAGTGGGAGAGGGGGCAATCCAGGTGCCGCTTGAAATATAATACATAACCCTTCCACCAAACCTGTAGATACGTTCAATACATCAATGTTTGGAGGTTTCTGTCTACACCAAAACTTTGAGCATGGTATCGCAGTTAACATGAATGAAGAAGGGTGTGGAAAATTGGTTAGTCATATGGTGAATTGGTATGAATTTATGCCACGCATGAACTAAAACTGCCTGATTGTAAGTGGGAAAAGAGATAAGAAAAAATCACATACTAAATTGTCATTTATATATACCCAATATAGTCCGTTTGACTAACCTCATTTCAGCTTCCACACAGACCATAATATGCATATGCTCATACTTGTTATCGAACATCAGTACCCTATTCCCAACTTTGGATGCATATATTTGCTATATATCCAGTAAAAATCATATCACCAGATGTCTTACTCTCATGTATTATTTCCTTAACTTCACCGCTTTTATGGAGTTATTTGTTTTACCAAAGCTGCTCCTTACATTGCATTGGTCCGCCGTGCAAACACATTGTTAGTTTTAGGATTAGTGAAAAGGGGTCTAGGCCCGTTTCCCCCAATCCCGTTTTCCCGCAAGGGTCTTTTTCCCCCACACCAGTTTTCCCCTATACCACTTTTCCCCTATGCCAGTTTTCTCCCACGCCAATTTTCCTCCAAGCCACTTTTCCCTCGTACCAGTTTCCCCTATACCAGTTTTTCCCCACTGACTGTTTTCCTCCAAATAAGATTCCCCACACCTGCTCGCCGTAACCAATTTCTGTTTCCCTTCCATTGCTTTCGAGCACAATTCTATGTATAGTATGTAATCGTAACCCAGAGGATACATATCTTAATGTCCCAACATAAACGTGAGCCACGAATCTCACCCAAATTTGGCTTTTACTCATCGATCCAATCAGACTCACGTCACCACACTTTTTTCAAACATTGAATGGTTTTCATTAGTTCCATCATAATATGCCCATGCTTATCTCACCTGCTGCTCCATTTGCTCGGCATAGATAGTTAATGAAGATACCCCAAAAATTTATTTTTTGGATGCATAGTCTTCCAATATTTCGGGTATCACTCATCCACTGCGATGTTTATGGGGTAAGTATGTATACATATTACACCCATTTCGCTCATTCATCCATGCATGTGCTCCGACGACAAAGTAATATTCCCTTGCATGATTGTCACGTGCGTGAGAACCTGAGAAAAGGAATCTATGTTTATAATGTCATGTCCCATTGTCGGTCGATGTAACCAAAACAATGGCATTATTTTTTGCATTAAGCAATTCCGACAGGAGATTTATTTCCTTGTAGTTTTATATATCACTTTATTGTAAATATAAATGATACGATATGCTTAACTATAAAAGTGAGATTCATTAATCCACATCAACCTACAATTACTTAAATTTGTTTCTCAATTCGCAAAGGAGGTAACAAGTAAAAATACAGTAACTTGCATGACATATAGGGACTATCAATGTGCTTACTTGCATTTGTCTGCCCATATCATCGAGCCTGATTTGTTCGAGTACATCATCTCACAGATGTAACAGATGTAATAGTTGCTAAAAGTTGCAAAACAATATATTCGTCAAATATGGTTGCACCTAAAATCAACTATAATAAGTAAGGGATTTGCACACTTGGATTAAAATGCAAAACATTGATCAAAAACTGCAACGCAGTGTTAACTCGCTTTTGTGAGAGAGCCGACCGAATTTATAGTTCATATAATTCTTCCATCGTATATTGTGCATCCATGACCCATGATGATGCAACCCGTGTAGACTAAAACTCTAAATCAATGTGCGTTGATTCAGAGTCAGGCTTTGTCACATGAGCTTCGCCGACTAATCTAAGAACATTATAAGCTAAATTACTGATTCACAAGGTGTGGTCCTTTGTCCGAAAGACGTTAGCCGTAATCTATTTAATTAGTTTCTCCAGTTATGATCTAGTTTCATGTCACAAGAGCAACTTATCAATGGACATGTTTCGGCGACGTGATAAAAAATGAACGTGAAACTTGAATTCAATTGATAGGAACTGATAACAACAAGTAGCAATGAGTATGCGTAGGTAGGTATGTTTAAGACGCAGTTTAGTCACGAAAAAACTTGAGTGGCACAACATAACATACAAAGCTTGTATATAAAGGATTTGCAAATTTGAAAATGAAACACACATTAAAAGCCGTGTCCAGTTTTTCCGCAACTTTTAACCGTACAGCAAAATGAGTATAAAATTGTTAATTCTCGTCGTTTTCTCATCTGCAGTTCTTGGCGCAGAAGCTTTTGGCCTTCGGGGATGTTCAAGTGGAGCTTACGCTTGGATCTCCAAATCATTTGCAAATACAAGTCTTTTGGAGGCGGGCGGTCATGAATGGGAATACAATTTCTTCGTGGGAAGGGTGCCACATAACGGCGGAATAATTCCTGGTGCGTGGAGCGTTAATGGGAATTTCTACATTGTGTATTTGGATAATGAAATTGATAAACTTGACGACGATTTTGAGGTAAGATATTGTATGTATTGGATATTGATATAGTATTGTATTGTATAGATTTTTCAAATCAATGCTGACCGTTTTGCAGAATTTTTTCCCCTGACAAAAACCTATTTTTGCAACCCGATTGGTAATTATGATTAGCCCTATAAGAATAAAATTTAACCGATAATGTTGACGTAGAGTATGCTACAGCAAGTATTACAGTATATAAATATAATGTATTTATACACGGGGATTATAAGAATCCTTGAACAAGTTTTGCCATTTATGTAGTATGAAAATCCTTAAACTCGGCGGCGTCACTGTTCAATGAACCGATACAAATTCTAAAACAGCTAGCCATTATGCAAAGAACACAATACAATTTAGTTGCAAGTATCAATTGTACGTGTAACTGTTGATGTGTCAATACTTTTGTAGGTTCTTCAAGCCATGTCGGGAGCGCTGAACTGGGTTAATATGACAAATGGTGGTATTCCTCCAAATCCAGCAGTTATTGGAATTTATCCAGACCTGCGCGACGAAATGTATGCTTGCCGGCATTATGTGGGAGAGGGAGATAATGTGATTCTGGGAAATATTCGAAGTACCGCCAGCGTCTGCACTGTTGCGCACTGTGAGTTCGTTAGTCAATTATGCTTTATCAGTATCCCAACTTGCTAAATAATAATCATGTCAACCGATTTCATTTCCCAGACGGCGTGGTGTACAAATTCACAGAGGGCTACGAAGTGCTGAGTCTGAGCGACTACGGAAGGCTTATCGAGGAGCACAACACATGTCATTTATAGTGTCCGGAAAAGTCATAAGAATGGGTTATGTATACAACTTTGCTGATCATTACTTTAAAAACTACTTAAAACTACTTAAGATATATTTTGAAATCCTAAATTTTAATTTGTTACGTTACAATAAATGCGAAAGGTTTCCAATACCTTTTAATGTGAACCTTCCAATTTGTGAAACGTAATGTACCTACAAAAATTATTTCTATTCGGAACGCAAGGAACGACTATGTAGTTGCAGCCCGCAGTTCATTCCTTGTGGGCTTAACAACGACTGTATTCCCTTCTACTCCGACCTGGATAAAGAATACAAGGAAGGCCAGCAATGTGGCGCGACCAAATCCACCTGCACTCCCGACACCGATAAACTCCCATCCACTTGTCAATGCCCCGCAGCTTTAATTGCTCCACCCACCGGTGTCAAGGACAAGTGCTGTTTCAAGCTCGCAGAGCACATCGGGGACTCCCTTAAAGACGCCGCTAATCAATGCAATAGCGTCGACGACTCCGTCTGTGATTCCGTAAAGAAGCAATGTGTATGTATTGACTTAACTCAAGTTCCAAGCACACATAATCACAAGAAATCTCTAGACGAACAACGTGAGGTTATTGAGCAATGTCTGGCGGCCACGTCGGAGCGTCGTAACAGCACCTGTCGGTGCAATCCACTGGGTGGGATGCACTCATCCGACAAAAGAAAACCTGATTTGATTGCGAATTAACGACATTTGAGGAATGCATTTTAAATTGTATTCGTGTCAATAAAATGTCAATTTTATTTTATCCCGGAACAATAATTTCATTACTGGTAATTGACGGGCTAGAACGTAATTAAAGGTTATTGTCTTTATTATTCTCAAAACGCAACCATACAATTTGAAGTGCACACGTTGAAATTGACTTTGAGTGCTGAGTTGAGCGCATTTTCTTTAAAGCAGAGAGCATGAGTAATGTACGCATCCACTAAGTCCATTAGCCTTGACATTCAGATCGAGAATTATGCATAGTAGTTAACACGAGTGCAGGAGAGGAAAAAGTGTAGGTGCAGCTTTCAGGCTTGCTTGCAATGTCTCCGCGTTACGTCACCATCCACTTTTTGGGGGACTACGTTAACTCAAACACATGATGTGCATGTATTCTCATTGTCAGAATTCAGAATATATGCCATCATGCATTCCACGAGTTGATAATCTGTTGACAAACTGGTGGCATCCACCAATTGCTGAGGAGAGGTAGATGTTAAATGAGAGTAAACTTTCATAAGGCATCCACTGTCCACTAATAGTAGTACACCTATACATATTGCAATTCATATATAGCCCACCATTTTTCACTAACCTACTTTCAGATCCCACAAACCACTGATTACTAGAAAAGCTATGCTCCGATTACAAGCCACGGCGAAACACGTTTTGGTTGTTCTTGCATTAACACACTTGCTGAGTTAATTGTAAGCCGTGCCGTGCAAATTCAACCAGTAAAACATCGTTATTATTCTCATATAGGATAGCTTTCATGGCTTCATTAGCGCCACCCTTATCTACTCTGCTCCTCACATCAATTTGCTCGGCAAACAGAGTGAATGAAAATATGCTAAAGATATTTTTCGATGAATAGCTGACAAATATGTTAAGCCCAACTCACCAAATGAGCTTTTTAAATGATAGCAACACAATTATACCATTTCATTCGTCCAAGCATCTTTCACCCTAGTAAACTAGGCACTTCCTTGCAAAACTATGTATGTAATTGTATGCAACTTTTAACTTGTTCACACTTGTTTCACCTGTGATAAAAATCTATCTATAAATCTGGTAAAATCAAATATGTACTGGATTACTTTTCTAACAAAAACAATAAAAAATCATGATGTTTTATGAAAGTTACGCTTTCTACAGGCTTGTGTCTAAATAATCAACTATGCATAGGACCAAATAAAAAATACTTGGGGCTGGAGTCTCAATTTTTTCTCTGTCAAACACATTTTTCAAATATCCGGGATCCATTTCATTATCGACAATTGACGGGCTAGAACGTAATTATGAATGTTCGCTAGGTATAATGTATACAGAATTTAAAAACTTTAGAATTTAAGAACTTAAAATCTCCCCGGTTGGTATATAAGTCCTTTGATGATGATTGATGGTGATCATGCGAAGACGCAACACAATATAATAAAATGTCGCGTGACCCTAATGTTCTAAGATAATTCTAAAGGTTTTTATATTAAAAACCCATTCCCAAAAAATGCAAGCATATAATTTGAAGTGTACACGTTGGTCTTGACTTTGAGTATTGCGTTCAGTGCAGTTTCTTTGACGCAGAGTATATGGTATGCATCTAGGGCTCGGAACGTGTACACGATTCAATCCGTGTACAAACCGTGTCGTGTACAGGTGTAAACGGTGCCAAAATTTGGGTACGCGTGTCGTGTACAAACTGATATGTGCGTGTACGTGTCGTGTACTAGCTCTACACGTTTTGCATCCGTGTACACGCGTTTAGACAAGTTTTAATATATTCCTATAGATTGAAAAAATCAGCAAAAATTTGATCAAGAAGGTAAATATTTTGGTGGATATTCATTGAATCACGCTAGTGGATTTCAAATTTATATCTAAACTTGGCAAATTTATGAACGTAAAATCAATCATAATCCGGTTCAACCTGGTTTCCGCCTTAGTTCGTGTACACGCGTGTACATAGCGGTTACGTTGTCGTGTACAAACACTACACGCACCGACGCGTGTCGTGTACAGTACTAAACGCTTCCCATTTTTTCGCTAAACGCCCGTGTAACCGCGCGGTTACACGCGTGTACACGCGTGTACGTGTACACGTTCCGAGCCCTATATGCATCAACTGCTCCAATTAGCCTTGATATTCAGTTTTACAATTGTGCATAAGTTAAGAGAGAGAGAGAGAGAGAGGGGGAAACGTGTAGGTGGAGTTTGCTTGCAATGTCTCCGGCTAGCACCGACATACACACTTTTGGGTGGATGGACCCTTTAGTACTTAAACATTGTAAGACTGATGTGCATGCATTCTCAGAATACCGAAATTCCATCATTCATTTCATGGGTTGAAAATGCAAACTCTGAATATCCAAAATGGGCTCCCACCACCTTGAGATGATGTACTTTTCTGGGGTGGATATAAAACCAGAGTTAATGTCCATAAAATATCCGCTATCCAGCAATAGTTGTACAGATATGTTACAATTCATATATAGCCCACCAGTGTGACTAACCTACTTTTAGATTCCACAAACCACTGACTACTAGAACAATCCATGCCGAAACAACGTTCGGCTTTTTATTCATATGCTGAACAGAACCAGCTTGCCGTGCAAATATGTACAACCAGTAAACCTCAATTCATCAGCTTTATTCCCATGTAGAATGGTTTTCATCGCTTCATTATCACCATCGCCTTATCTACTCTGCTTCTCAATGTGCTCAGCAAACAGAGAGTGATTGAATGAAGATACCCACAAAAATCCTTTCTCACATGAATAGCTGCAAACTATGCAATGTCAGGTCTCCCAAAGTGCTCCTTATGTGATAACAATACAAATACTTATAGGTATCATTTTCTCCATTCTACCATACATCCGCTCATATAAACTAGACATTTCTTTGTAAAACTATAGCCACGCACAGGAAATGACGATCTGTAACACCGTCCCTGTCAAATCTGCCCTAGTCATGCTCTCCGATTGTCATTGTACATATATAGTCTTATTATCATTTAGTTTATTGGACCTAATTGCATCTTTTGCTCGATATCATTTCCACGTAAAAGACAATAAAATGTTGTGACAAAGAATTGTGACGGAATGGGCTTCGTTGGATGCGCGGTTCACGCTTTCATATTCCTATGCAAATATATGCCTTCTACCAACAAAACCAAATATTTATCTCAGCGAATCCTTTTAAGACTCCTAAATTAAGTTGTCGAAAATCATGGACTTGTGATGGAGTTTAAAAATGCTCTTAATATTCTACATTCGGTTCACGTCACATTTTTTAAGCACAACTTTGCACATTACTTTTGCAGGAATAATGACACTAGAAGTGCAGTTATATTGAATTGAAGGTAATTATTATGACTACATCATCCTCATCACTCTGATGTAATATTTATTGTTAAATTTTGCGAAAAACAAAATACTCAAGTCGGGAAACTTCCAGAATGAGCTCAATCAAGGGAGTTTGGTCAAAGTACTCGAACATATAAAAGTCAATATTAGCGTAACTGCGACTTTTTATTCCGCAAATTTAGTCATTCCAGGTTTGAGTCAGCGTGGAAGGAATCCGAAGCAATACAATTATAGTCTCTTCTTGAGCACATGAGTCAAGGGTATTTATTAGGTACCCGAAACGTGATCATGCATGGGCCAACCCGGTGTGTTGGCGATAGCGAAAAACAAACAGTGCCGTGCAACATTGCTAAATTATGGCTTTGTCATTGTCGCGGTCCCTTTTTGTCTGAAACAAAGACATTCGAACATCAACCTATAATTAATTTCTCAAGTTGTGATCTAATATGACATGAGCAGCGACTCATCATTATTACCTAAACATGTTTCGGCGTTGTTACGCGAGATAAAAGAACATGGAACGTTAATTTAATTGAAGTAGGTAGGTGCATATTATAGGTTTAAGACACATTTGAGTCATGAAAGCACTTGACTTGGAGAATATATATATAACATAAACGCCTTTTTGCCGACCATATTTTAACCGCATATTATTCAACCATTCCATTGTTAGTTGATTTGGTGCAATTGCTTTTGAATTGCTTTATTGACAAAAGATTTATTGATTTGATAATTTTATGTTTAACCTGTGTTTGCGCTTTGATTGAAGACTTTGACTTTCCTTTGTTCGTGACAAGAATGATGATGATGACATACCAGCTAATTTCCAACACTTTATGCAACATTATGTCTCCGTTTCTCCCCCTGAGTCATGATTGAAGCAACTCAACATGAGGGGAAAAAATGTCTGAAATTAAATAATGGCATGTAGGTGTCAGATTTTTGTGATAAAACGGCTGATTTTTTTGCATATTGCAAAAAATGCATACATATATTATTAATAATGTGATTCAACTGACATCCCTCTCAAATCAAATCTGGACAGGCACTCATCAAGACTCATCTTCTTGAAGCCTTTGCATAAGTAATTTTTAAAAATGATTCCAAGAAAAGTTGTTCTAGTGTTTTTCACAGTCTTCACATTTTCCAGCAGTTTTGCACTGAACTCATCCATATTTGGAAACGTACTAATCGGTGACCCTTGTAATGGGGCGTCAGAGTGTGTGGGTGAGGTGGGGTCAGTGCTATGTTCAGGTACCCCCGTGAAAAAATGTGTATGCGTCAACGGGTATATTGCAAAGCAGGATAAGACTGATTGCTTACGCATTCAAGATGAACTGGGAGGAATCTGCGAAGAAGGAGGTCAATGCACCGCAGGTACACCAGGTCAATACAGCAACTGTCTTCCCAAGGCAGACAACCCGAACGAATTAGTGTGTCAATGCACTGATGCAGGAGTCGGGGTTGGAGGAGGGGACAATTTGTGCTACAAAAAGGCACTCAAACCTGGCGACCAGTGTCAGAAGGCGGAACAGTGTACAGCTAATTTGGTTTGGAGTAACTGCGTATTTGGAATCCCACGCACATGTCAATGCAATGCAGGTGCTACTTTTAACGGTGCTAAATGCGCTAAACCCGGGGAAAAGACCCTTATCGGAGACCGATGCAGCCAAGATGATCAATGCGTTGGTGTTCCAGGCACAAACTCCCATTGCCCCCAGTCCGAAAAAGTGTGCAGGTGTATGGAAGATTTTGTGTCATCCTCATCTCGCGAAAACTGTCTTCCAGTCGTAAACGACATTGGCTTCTCACCTTGCGAAGAAGTTCAACAATGCACCTCCGGTACTCCTGGTGCCTTGAGTGAATGCGTCCTTCAAAGTGGAGGTTCGCAGAAGTTTTGTGACTGCACCAGCGACGCCGTTCACGCCGTCGGAGGAAACGTATGTCACAAAAAGGCGGAGCAAATAGGAGACCTTTGCAATATTTCCGAACAATGTGATAGTGTCATTGAGCACAGCACATGCGATGACGCAGGTCGGTGCGCATGCTCCGCGGACTACATGCCCTTACCTGGCAATAGAGAGTGCGTCTTCAAAAAATCACTGGGCGACCCTTGCAACGAGAATGCGGACTGCTCCACCGTGGACAACGCAATTTGTCAAGACTTCTCAAATGGAACAAAAAGTTGTCAGTGCTCCGCCGACTACATCCAACAACCCGAGTCTAACACCAAATGCAACCTGGCTGCCACAAAAGTGGGAGAAAGCTGCGAAGAGCATGAAAGTCAGTGCTCTCGCCTCGAAGGAGCCATTTGCTTCACAGATGATTTCACCTGTCAGTGTGACACGTCCACCCATGTCACAAGCCAAGACGGAGGGAGATGCCTCAAGATTGCAGACTCGTTGAGGGAGGAATGCGAAGAAACGGGACAATGCATTGCGGGAGTGGAGCACAGCGAGTGCAAATTGTCTGATGGTTCCAGCAAACTTGAGTGTCTTTGCAGTGAGCATTATGTCGAGTCAGAATCAAATCCCGGACTGGCGTGCATGGAGGTAAAAATAATAGAGTGTTTTGAAATTGAAAATTTATTTTTGGGTTCTGTTGTCATTTCGACGTTTTTAACTAATTTCATTGCAGATAATTGACGAGCTCGAAGGTAAATGTGACGAGAGCATCCAATGTAAGGCCGGCCTGCCTGGACGTTATAGCGAGTGTGATGGAACACCCGACAAGGTATGTAATTGTGTGGATGATGCTGTTCATGCTCAGAATGGGCACACATGCTACATGAAGGTGGATAAGATAAACGAGACGTGTTCAATCAGCGAGCAATGTGCAAACATTGATGGAGGCAGCCTATGTTCAGATGAGGGTCAATGCAAGTGCCTGGACAACTTTGTTCCGGCTCAAGGGTTGGATAAATGTTTAAGTGTGGCTTCCCTAAATGGCACATGTCAAGAGAGCGCCCAGTGTAAAACTGAAAACAGCGAGTGTGACCTTTCCGGTGGTGGTGGTGCTGAAGGGGTATGCTTATGCAAGAAGGATGATTTTGTCGAGTCGCTGGAGTCACCTGACTCATGTGTTGAGGTTGGTTTATCTTTTACCATAACGCTTAAGATTTTTCTAAGTTTATTTCTGACAAGTATTTGATTTGTATGCCATATTTTTATGTATTCGTAGATTGTAAGAAATCTCAATGAGGCCTGCAAAGAAAACATTCAATGTTCCACGGGTCTTGGACAAGAGGCGGAATGTAGGGAAAACTCTGGAAATCTGGAATGCCAATGTAAATTAGAAGCCATTGCGGAAGGGGGAAAGTGCTACAAAAAAGTCGAGACAATTGGAGGCTCCTGCGAGATCGACAGACAGTGCCTGGAAGGGATTGGGGAATATGCAGAATGTGTTGACGCGACCAGCGAGTGTGGCTGCACTTCCGAGGCCATCCCAAACTCAAACAAATGTCTGAAGATAGCAGAGCATATCGGGGATGGATGCAGCATTGATGAGCAGTGCAAAGCCAAACTGGGAGAGTTGAGTCAATGCAATGGAACCGCCTGCATCTGTGAGGCCAGCGCGGTTGGAAATGGAGACGGAACAAGGTGCCTCAATGCAGGAGTGCTTATCGGGGACTCTTGTGAAACATCCGATCAGTGCGTGGGTGGGCCCGACTCCAGCTGTAATAACCTTGTCTGCGAATGCAACTCTGACTTCGTCAACTCAACCGCGAGAGATGAGTGCCTTCCCCTCCAACCTGATCTGAACAA
Organism: Dicranocentrus wangi; assembly: GCA_036850665.1. Classification (NCBI taxonomy): domain Eukaryota; kingdom Metazoa; phylum Arthropoda; class Collembola; order Entomobryomorpha; family Entomobryidae; genus Dicranocentrus; species Dicranocentrus wangi. The sequence goes on from JAANSN010001591.1 coordinate 26,558, forward strand.
GGAGTGTCGGGAGCCACAACAGTGTACGGTGGCAGACTCCACCTGCGCCAAGGACGACGATGACGGAGGATCCCTGAAATGCCAGTGTTCCTCCGATTTCATTGCTCCACCCGACACTAACAAATGCAATCGGCTTGCAGATGAAATTGGAGGCTCATGCGAGGAATTTGGTAATCAGTGCGAGCGAGTGGAAGGCTCAACATGTGTGGACGACAAATGTGTGTGTAATGATGAGACACAGGTGCCCGGAGCAGATAAGAAGAAGTGTTTGGATAAGATTAACAGACTGAACGAGACGTGTGAGATCAGCACCCAGTGCACGGTGGATCATAGCTCCTGCCTCCCATCTCAACTGGGGGATAACCAATGTCTTTGTGATGTCAACTTTGTGGAGTCTGAAAAGAAACCCGGAACAGCGTGTGTTGAGGTGGGTGCACATATGGCATATGCATAATTTTCATTTCAATATTTGTCTACGGAAAAAATAAATTTCATGTCCAATTTTTTCTTCAGATAGTTCACGAATTAAATAAGCCGTGTTTGGAAGATATTCAATGCTCAGCAATTGGAGGAGATGACGATATGACGGTTTGTCGTGACGAGAAATGCGCATGCAAGCCCGAAGCCATTCCAATCCAGAACGAATGCCATAAGAAAGCCACCGCACTTGGAGACCCTTGCCTGGTGGACTACCAATGTGAGGCTAATCTTGGGGGATGGAGTCAATGCTTTGAGAAAACATGTATTTGCGAAGCTGAGGCAATCCCTGCTGAAGAAAAGTGCACACGTGTAGGCATTCCTATTGATGATCACTGCGAGGCCACGGAGGAGTGTGCTGGGGAGCCGGGAAAAACATCAGACTGTATCAACTCAAAATGCGTTTGTAAGTCCGGATACATATCTTCCAACACCAAGAACGACTGTCTTATAGCTTATGACGATCTTGGTGGCGTCTGCCAAGAGCCCCAGCAGTGCACTGTAGTCGAGTCCACCTGCTCTCTTAACCAAGATGGAAATTTAACTTGCCAGTGCTCAACTGATTTCATTCAGCCTCCAGACGCCAACAACAAGTGCAACAAGCTTGCACAAAAAATCGGGGAAAGTTGTGAGGAGAGCGATAACCAATGCAATGGGGTAGTTGGATCAAAATGTGATTCTGCACTGAAGACCTGTCTTTGTGACGACACTACCCAAGTCCAAAGTACGGACAAAAAGAGATGTTTGGATAAGCGGGACAGTCTACATGAGCCATGCGAGCAAACTGATCAGTGTCAAGTTGGAAATAGCTCTTGCATCATCCCATCATCACCCGGGAGTGAGCAATGTCTTTGCAGTAGCGGCTTCATTGAGTCGGTAGCCAATCAAGGAAAGGCATGTCTCGAGGTAAAAAAAAGACTTTTAAAAAATATTTCAATATTTTGAGTTTTACTTAACTTTTTTAAAAATAAATTTGAGCGTGATATAATTTTTTTTTCAGATTGTTGACGAGCTAGACAAACCGTGTGAGGAACCCGTACAATGCTCCACCCTTGGAGGGGATGATGACATGGCCTCTTGTCTTGGAGATATATGCTCCTGCACCGGTGAAGCCGTCGAGTATCAGGAAAAATGCTACAAAAAGGCTATGAATATAGGGGAACCCTGCAAGTTTGACATCCAGTGTGAGGTGGAACTTGGGGACTGGAGCCAATGCTCAGTTGACGGAACATGCGGCTGCGAAGATGGGGCAAGCGATGCTACAGGAAAGTGCGTTCGTCTTGGTGTCCACATTGGTGATACTTGTAAGGCATCTGAGGATTGTGTGGGAAAACCCGGGGAAACATCCGAGTGTTCCAGTTCCACCTCCACCTGCGTTTGCCTACCTGGATTCATCGCTTCCACCGGGAAAGACGATTGCCTTTCTAAATACACTGATCTCGGCGGCGAGTGCAAGGAAGACAAGCAATGCACTGTGCCAGACTCTAGGTGTACTGATAAAGGTGGAAACTCGACTTGTCAATGTTCATCCGATTTCATCAAGCCACCAGATGCCAACAACAAGTGCAACAAGCTCGCAGAGAAAATCGGAGAAGGCTGTGTGGAGAGCGATAACCAATGCGATGGTGTCACGGGTTCCACCTGCGACCATCAGACTAAGCAATGTCAGTGTAATGTCAATGAGCAAATCCCAAGTGGAGACCTAAAGAGATGCCTGGATAAGCGGGACAGTCTTAATGAGACTTGTGAGATACCTGAACAGTGTCAAGTTGGAAATAGCTCCTGCATGTCTTCGCCTCCAGGAATTGCTGACCTGTGTCTTTGCAATCCCGGTTTCATTGAGTCTCTGGTAAACCACGGGAAGGCGTGTGTTGAGGTAGGCTTAACCCTGTAACTATACTAAAATAATACTTCAAAATTGAAAAAAAACAATTATAATTTTTTTTCTTCCATAGATTGCTGATCAACTCGACGACCCATGTACAGAACCTGTACAATGCTCCACAATTGGAGGGGAGGATGACATGACCACTTGTCGCGACGACAAGTGCGCCTGCAAGTCCGAAGCCATCCCGGTCGAGAACAAGTGCTACATGAAGGATGTCGCAATCGGCAGTCCTTGTCTAGTCCCAGAGCAGTGTGTTGGAAAGCCTGGACAATCATCCGAGTGCACCGATTCCAAATGCGCCTGTTCCACTGGATTCATATCCTCCAGCAGCAATGACGACTGTCTAGTTTTGCACGCCGAGCTCGGCGGAGATTGCACAGAGCCCCAGCAGTGCTCTGTTCCAGAGTCGAATTGTACAAATGGAGGAGGAGGAGTTTCAACCTGTCAATGCTCACCCGATTTCATCAAGCCCCCAGATGCCAACAACAAGTGCAACAAGCTCGCCGAGAAAATCGGAGAAACTTGTTCGGAAAGCGATAATCAATGTACAAAAGTGGAGGGCTCTACCTGCGACCAGGTGAAGAAGCAGTGCTTGTGTAATGACGCCACTCAAGTACCTGGCACGGACAACAATAAATGTCTGGATAAACTGGATTCCCTGGACCAGAAATGTGAGATCGGGACTCAATGTCTTGTGGACAACAGTGACTGCCTTCCCTCAGACGGAGGCGGAAGTGAAAAATCCTGTCTGTGCAAACCGGATTTCGTCGAGTCTGAACGAAAACCAGGAAAGGCTTGTGTTGGGGTAAGAGTTTAAAAGAAAACCAATGCATGTCACCCTCTTTTCTGTAATTTTCAATGGACACTTGAATGACTTCCGTGCTTAAAACATGTTTGCAGATCATCAACAAGCTAAACGACACTTGTGACGAGGATGTGCAGTGTCAGCACGGAGATCCGGGTCTCCTCAGCAGCTGCACCCCAAATGGCTGCCAATGCACTAGCGAAGGGGTCAGCGAAGAAGACGGAAACGTGTGTTACAAGCGAGCAAATCTCGTAAATGACCCTTGTGAGAAGTCCGTTCAATGTGTTGGAGTAGTTGACTCCCAGTGCCTGAACAATACCTGTCAGTGCCATCCACTCACCGGTTTCCCCTCATCCGATAAGACCAAATGTTTGACTCGGGATGGATCGCTGAACACCCCGTGCTTGGCGGATGGCAGCTGTAATGTCAATAACAGCGAGTGTCGAGCCCCACCTCCAGGAAGTCCTGGTGGTAGCGATAAGTTATGCTTATGCAAGCAGGGCGAGTACGCTGAGTCTGATGCCACACCAGGTTCATGTGTTCAGGTATGTAAAATAGTGCAAAATAAATATTTTTTTCATTTTTACTAGTTTTTTTTGTAAAATAATGTTTTTTAATCTCATTTTCAGATTATTAGCGAGCCCAATGGACAATGTGACGAGCCACTGCAGTGCACCGCAGGAATGGGCGACTTTTCCGAGTGTCGCCATTCGAGGTGTCAATGTCAGCGGGAATATGGCTTTTATCAACCCGATCACACCTGCTATTTTGCGGCGAGCCTCCATGGGCTCTGCCACGGAGACGAGGAATGCCACGTGGGGATCAACAGCAACCTCACAAGTTGCGAAATATACGACGAAACCAAGGAGCCAAGATGCAGATGTCTCGTGGAAGCTATAGAGATAAACAACAACTGCTACGCCAGAAAATGGGTGGGGGATTCGTGCAACAGCGACGTGGAGTGCAGTGTCAGCATCGGGGGTCAAGTGAGGTGTGACGCGGGCTCGAAAACTTGCCTCTGCAAAATGGGCTACAAGCCGGATTTGGGGAATCAGCTTTGCGCTGCCACCGGAGGAGGAGGGATGATACTTGCATCCTTGATTTTAACCATTGGAACATTCGTCAGCTTATTATTCTAGAAATTTATTATTATTAAACGCCAAGTCAAGTCAATTATTGTTTTAGCATAAGAAGCTTGACATAATAGTTAAAATTAGTCAATTAATAAATATATTTGATGTTATGTTGCACAGTATTTAACCTTGGTTTTGGGTGGGGCAGATGCACTTCAGTTTTTATATAAGTATGTCTCTAGTTCTGTAAATTTGTATTCCTTTTATAAAGTGAGTGTTTTGTTGTTCAATTTACTAGGCTTGTGATGAGTTCACATTTATTTTTGGCAAGCGCTCATATTCATGAATATCATCGTCATCCTCACCATCTCATTCAAAGGGGGCATTCAATTTCTACCTATGTGCATGTTACAAACAAAAAGTTGGGACAAGGTACGCAGTGTTGAAGAGTCAGAAGATGATTCAGCGATGATGGATCAATCAATTATTCTCGATCAATCCAGAGGTGTTGAGAATGCGAAGAGCACACTATTTATCACTAAAATAATATACATATATCAAACTGGGACTATTTACAACTTGGGGAATCTGACTGAAAGTAATAATCACGTCATGCTATCAGCTTACTATATTATACTCATTGTACAAAAAATTAAAAGACTTTGGGGTTGGATAAGTCACTGTAGAAATGACAAAGTGGGCTGCCTTTGGGAACCTTTCTCAAAGTCTGACAAATTATTGCTTATGTCTATATTCTCAATATTTGACAACGGAGATTTTGGAACACATTTAGACTTCACTTTTGCTACACATACCAAAATAATTACGTATCAACATTCATTTAGATTTACATACAATATACACATCTACATCAGATCATGATTGTCGGATTGTCTTTACCCTCAAAACAAATGATGACTAACTAATAAACTAGAGCAGGCCTCTTGGTTTAGTGGTATGGCCGTGTGCTTATCAACTACAGGCTGTGGGTTCGATTCCCCTTGCTCGCAAAATAATGCTAATTTATGGTAATTATTGTGGTAATGAGTTTGATTTGACTTGTATTGCATGGTAGTTTAC
>JAANSN010001592.1:0-31867 GCA_036850665.1 Dicranocentrus wangi
TCTAAAGTCAACGAGAAACTGGCCGGAAGCGGGGCTCGCCTGTTCCCGCTCCGCTCCCTTCCTTCATCCCTATCAAATTCCACTTTTCTCTCATTTTTTCATTCCCCGGCTCCTCTCCAGCGGATGGAGAGGATGGTGAGTGATTTGTGCCTAGAGAAATCGGATTATTTTCGTGATGATGACGGTAAACGATATGACAAAGCATGTCTCATCCAAAAGCAAGCAGACGGAGACCCATCCACCACACTACTACCGCCGCTTCACTCTCAGATGACAAGATTAATTAAAAAAGCCTGGGTGCTTGGTCAAATGACCTAATTTTGGCTGATGGGTCGTGATACACAATGCAAATTTCGGTGTCAACTGGGACCCTCCAGGGGCTTCTAAGTCTCTTTGAAAAATCACACGACACATCCAATTAAAACGAGGATTGACTTGAAAAAATAAAATAATAGCATGCCTAGAGCTACTTGGTCAGCTACTACTTGGAACTCTGGAAAAAATATTTTCAACAAAACTCCCTCCTCATAGTCCTCATGCCCATCATTTCCAATTTTTATCAGGCCCTGTCTTGTTAGGGATTAAAAGAGGGAAATCACTTACACTTTCACCCAGAGAGCCTAAACCCCATTTCCGGGTGCGTTATATAAGCTCGTTGTGTGAACACAATACACTTTATCTCGGCGAGTCCCCCCCCCACCGCCGTACCGCACTATAAACTTATTTGAATGCAAAGTTGATGATCTGCATAAAAGCGATGCATGGCTGTTGACGGAGATGGATGAGGTTGCATTGCTCAGCCAATTCAAACCCTTAACTATTTTTGCCGAGGCTCGGAGGTGGTGCTCTGAATTTAATATAAAAAAGCAAAAGGAAAAAAAAAAACTTTTTTCTTTTGTGTGTAATAAACTGTGCTGGGCTCTGTAAGAAAAATGCTGGAGCGCCGTCCCCGATAATAAAGTACGTATAATACACGAGAATTACTACTACAAAGCAGCTGTGGTGGAGGGAAAAGCTGCTGGAAATTAAAATGATACTCACAACTATTCAGTGAGTGAACGAGTGAGTGTGGTGCGGCGGTGGTGCCTATGCTTGCTTGTTGCATGTCAGTCTTCTTACAGCCGCAAGATTTTCGTCGAGATTTGTAAATTGGGAGAGAACTTTCAACTTTTGCTTTCCTCCATCCATACATACTGCTCAGTGCTCACTACTTTTTCATTGAGTTGATTATACGCTGGTCTGGTCTGCTTTTGCCTTTTCGCTTGTTAAGACTATTTTTTAAGAACAAAGTAGGGTGCGTTACGCTACGGTTCCGGCTGGATACCTTTTGTTCTCTCCAGCCAGCCTCGAGCTAATCATGAAAAACAAACTTGCAAATTCTGATAAGAGGTTTGAAAAAACAGTCCTCACGCACGAATCTTCTGGCAAACCCGAGCTTATTGCCTTTTCTGTTAGCTTAAGCGAAAAAAAATACTTGGTTTTTCAAACACGCGACCTGAGGGGCTTTCGCCTTCAACCTTCTTTATTTCCAGTCGAATTCCCCTGCCTGTAGCGAATGCAATGTAAACGTTTTTTCTCTTCTTCTTCCTCTCTTCTCCTTTCTTTCTTGTGGTGGAATTGTAATGAGCAAATTAGCATTTTATACTTTCAGAGGAGGTCTCGCCAAACACGGAACTTTTGTCCGGGTAATAAAACACGGTATTCAAAGGGAAAAAAGGTTGAATTCCTCGTTATGCTTCGTTTTTTTCAGCCAGGAACTTGGACTCCTTGTCAGTTTGCGCTAACTGGAAACAAGCTCAATGAATAATTATATAGTGTTTAATAAACAAAAGTCCAGTCCAGGGCCATGTGTGTTTTGCTGGTTGTGCCACTCTGTTATGTGTAGGATAGGTAGTCCAAGCAAAACAAAACAAAAAATTGGCTTGCGTGTCACAGCTCTTGTTTCACTCATGGGCTGCTGGATGGAGAAGAGCATGTGGTTGAGTCTGGCTGGACTGCTTATGGAACTGGTTTTGTGCAGAAGAGAAATAATAAAAAAAATCTCTCCCTCTCATTCTCTCTCTCTCGCTCTGTTCGTGATTTGAGCTTGTACAAAGTTTTGGTTGTGGCGAGAGAGTGTGGTGGAATGGCAATGAAAGTCTGTTATCAGTAAATTTAATGATTTAAGTTATATAACATGGTTTACGGTCATGTTTTAAGATATGATGCGGCACTCTATTCATTTATTCGGGGAGCACTAAACCCAGCGCACAAACTTAGCGTAATAATGGGCATGCAGCGGAAGACATTCTCAGCCAGTTTCCTTTCTGCCCGGGCGAGTAGGTTAGCCCGCAAATTCATGATCCGTAGTAATTACGATTACACAATAGCAGACTCCAGATAACACACATTATGCGGATAATAAAGCAAAATGCCATTTCTTTAAATAAATCAAATAACTCAAATGGGCTACTTTGCGAGAATTTCGGAACATAAATTTGGAATGGTGGGGGTAACCGCGCGAGGGCGAGTATATAGTCACTAAGAATTATTATTATTATTCGACATTTTGGTTAATTACTCGAGCAATAACGGAACTCGAGAAGATTGCCTTTTTGCTAATGTCCCCTCCTCCCAAGCAAGATCAAAAGGGGATAGCGAAATGTGAATTAATACAAGCAACTGTGCTGTTACACTGTGCTCTCTGCTCTCCCTCTGTCTCTCTCTCTCTCTCTCTCTATGGTTAATTACTCGAGCAATAACGGAACTCGAGAAGATTGCCTTTTTGCTAATGTCCCCTCCTCCCAAGCAAGATCAAAAGGGGATAGCGAAATGTGAATTAATACAACCGTGCTGTTATACTGTGCTCTCTGCTCTCCCTCTGTCTCTCTCTCTCTGTCACTGTTTGTCGGAGTATTTAAAGCCAGGCCTATTGACCGTAAAAAGATGTATTCCGTTCCGGGATGGATGCTCGCAAATGAGAAAAATTATCAAAAAGGACTCCATCCAATGCTCAGCTCAAGCCAAGTTGTTCGGTTTGGTATTTCATCCTATCGTTTTTTGATCCAACTGTGAAGATGATTATTTTAGCGAGGGGGTATCATCCACCACTACCTGCATCTCCCCTCTCCGCTCAGCGTCAGTTTGTTTTACATAATGCCCAACTCCGCTTTCATTTGCATTTTGATTTGGCAATTGTGAAACTTTGAACTAAATCACCATCCGTTTTTATTATTTCCACATGCAGTTTGGAATGTTTGGGTGATGGTGTGGTAGTGGTTGATGCAGCGGAGATCTCTGGGTGAACTTGAATGGGCGCAGCACAATTAATGATAATACTAGAAAAATATAATATCCAGAAGAGAAGGTTGGGATTAAAAAATAGCGGGCACCCAGCCAAATCAATACCACCAGGAGTCAAACAAGAAACTGGAATAGACAGCCAGTTTATAAAAGCCATTTGCATGGAGTAATAGTGCACAAAGGAATTGAGTGAGTAAAAAAACAGAACGCCCCTTGGACATAATCACATCATTTCCCGAGTGGGATACACTACTTTGTACACGAAATGCTAATCCTGATGCTTCCACCACCGATCCTCCGATTCATGAGTCATTCACCAGTTCATCAGAAGCATAACGCATTTCTTTTTTGTATTACTTTCTCAGCGTACCAGAATCCCGTCCTCCAGCTCAACATACTCCATTTCACTTTTTGGACCATATAGGTGCAATACCAGCATATATACTATATTTCTAACGTCAAAATGCAACATCCACGAAACTAATGCACGTTCTCGTTTTTCCAATTTTTGCTCAATCCCATGCGCCAGATATCATCAATCAGTCAGTCTGATTTTGATCACCTAATATGCAAAATGCCCACACGCACTGCTCCATCTTGTTAACCAGCAACCAGACAGACAACAAGGCTTGTTACAGGACGATGAAAAGTGACTCTTCACAATCTTCCCCTCTGACAACCTCCCAAATTACAACACAAGCAGGTGCTGAGATGCATGCTGTACTACAAAACTTTTTGCTGATGGAAAGATTATGGCTGGCTAATGTTCTCCTCTCCTCTCTGGAGTGAGTGGAGTGATTCAAACTCGTATAAATTATACGAATAATAACTAGTCCCAACTAAACTACATCAAACCCCAAAGTATTATTTGGCTTGGCTGTTGCATTTTCAATGCAGCAGATCATTATCATAATGATCATCATGATCATGATCATCATCCTCATCATCTCGTTTATTTAATTCGGAATAATACTCGTCTCGTCCTCCGTCATTTTTTCCCCAAAACAAAGTGAGTTGAGGAGAAGGGCCAAGAATTTGTCTTTTTTACGCCGGTATACTCTCGTATAATATCGGTGCTCAGTGAGGCAATGCCAAGCTCTCCACGAGCATCCCCGCGAGGTGGGACTCCCAGGATGCGGAAATGAGAAAGGATGAGAGAGCAACGAATTGGTCATTGTCTCAAAGGAGTGAATGCAAGACTCGCCCAGCAGGATGTTTACGGCAACCCGGGGAGATTGATACAGGTGAGACTCCTCAGGGTTTTGTATCAGTTTTTTCCCTCTTCTCTTAGCCACTTCCCGTGTGGCTCATTCAGTGATAGTGAGTGCAGCTCAGGGATGGAAAGGAAGGAAAATTAAATGCAATTTTTCATAGCAAGAATCGGATGGAGCAAGGCAAGGCAAGGCCAATACCATTATATCCTTCGAAAAATGTAGGTAGATAGATACCCAGTGCCAATGCCAATACGACATGGTGGGCTTATTAAGCGAACATAAAAATTCTCTCGACAGCAAGGCCCAATGACAGGAAGGATAGGAGCTGTGCTGGCGATGTTGGCGTGAGCGAGCGCAAGCTCGAGAACGCTCAAAAACTAATGATGAATGGGCTCTGGTTAAACCTGAGCAGGTAAGTAAACAGAAGATTACATACATACATATTATTATACCTATGCATACTGGACTGGAATAGATCTCATCTCAACCCTTTAGTTCCATCTCCCTGCGCCTTTAACTAGCTATCAATAAATGGAGTTGGAGCGACCTTTCCCCTTTTCCAACCATAAACAGTCGACCTGATGATAACTGCCCAGGTCCAAAAAAAACCATCCTTTTGACAAAGTGCATCTCTCGCCTTGACTCTAAGGAGGATTTCAAGATAATTCATAAACACATTTATTTTTATTATTTATGCTGTTTTAGCAATAAAAAGTCATCACTCTTCCTCCTCTCCTCTCCTCCTTCAAGTTGTGTGTCAGTGTTGTGTGGAACAGCATGGTAGTTTTGTGAAAAGTACTCCCCTCCACGCCATACATACTCATACGGGTCATGGGATGCAAGACGGAACATTTTTTTGAGGTGAATAGCGGAAAAATGCTGAGAGCATCATAATATGTAATCCTAGTATTTTTTTTCCAAGTATTACATCTGCAGCAGCAATGCCTTGGGTTATAAAATCGTGCTCCGGCTTTATCCACAATTCCACAATAATACCTATACATACATAATATGTATACATAATATATAATATGGCAATAAAAGTTGAGTTGGTTCACAGTCACGACACTCTATAATCAATTGATTTTTTTCGGATTCACATTTTGGTGGCGGAATCCTCCCCATCTGTCATGGGATTAATCGTAATGCCCTCCCAGCTTAAAAATCGCTTATCACAAATACACACACAGACTTCATCCATCCAACAACTTTGAGACTGGGTATAATAATTCTATGCATCTGCTGGCGTTGCTTGCGTTGTTGGGATGGAACTATTTACCTAATGCATTATCGAAAAGTTGGTCTACCTTTGAAAAAAATATGACGACGGCTTATAGTTTAGCTGCCGGGAGAGCTGAAGACCACCTGACTGTGCTCCCACCCTCAATCCAAAAAAAAATCCAACCTTTTGAGAGAGAGAAAGAAGAAATGTGCGTGTATTGTATTTTATCGTTCATTGTGCCTGCTTTCTATCCAAAGCAAAGGATGCACGGATTATGCACACAAAATTTATGTAAAAACCTGCGAGACATTCCTTGTTCCCAATATTCCTTCAGAGAGGAGATGAAAACCAACATTATAAATCAATTCGTGAGGCTACCGTTCCATCCAATTAGAAGCGGAGGTTTGCTAGGTTCTATCTAGGTTTGGTATTACGACTGTGATCAAGTGAAAAAAATCTTGTTGACTTTTGAACGCATAAATATTATGTTATATGCGTGTGCATTGCATTCCGCATTCCCCGTAAACCGGTCTAGTCTCCTTGTTTTATCCATAACTTATATCAGATGGAGGTTGGAAGTAGTGAACTCTGAACATTTATCATCATTCACACATTCGCATTCTTCCTCCACGCATGTCATTCCTCCGGCTTGAGAAGAAAAACTAACTCGAATTCCTTAAAAATGCACTCCTTTTTGTTCCGCTCGGCGCTGTTCCTTCTTTCCCATATTATTCTAATTCCCGTCGTCGTAACCCCTTCAAAGCAGAAATGGGGAGCTTAACCAATTTTGTGGTACAACAAAAAGGAGAAAATAGACTAGCACAATTTCATAATAACGTCTTCTTACTCTCCTTCCTCAAAAATTCTCAAGAGGCACTCACACTCCAAAGCGTTCCCTACTCTCCAACATAATTGTTCTCGGCGACGGAGAAGGAGGAGGTGGAGGAGGAGGAAAAGTAGATAAAAATTCAAACAAGAGTTTATAATAGTCTTACGCTGGATTCCCTTTCTCTTCCTTCAGACCCGAAACAAAAGTGCTGTTTAGTCGGGCTGGCTATGGTGTGCTCCGTTCAAAAATGGTTCACTTAGAGAGCTCATTACCACATTAAACAAGAACTTTTTTGAACTGAAACAGCCTCCCTACCCTGGGTCCTCCATAATGCAATATATACAGAGCGACCCAAAGACGGCATGCAAAAAAGAAGGAGAGATACAATGTCAAAAAAGGAAGACAAGCCAAGGTTGCTTTAAATATTTTTTTTGTTGAATAATGCATTCATTCTGAAGGGATAGACGGATAAGGGGAACATAACGGGATGTCATGTCATATAATTTTCTTTCTCTCCTAATTTTCATTTTTTTTCTTCATTTTGTACTTTTCAACCCTTTTTTCTCTTAAAACCCTTTCCCCCGCTTCTTTTGTCTCTATAAACGGAGTTTGATTATGTTACACAATTTTTTTTTCTGGGGAAATGGAACGGTGTTGTTAACGTCGACTTTGTTCAAATATGATTAGTTATAGTTCCTTAGTCATTATACATATTTTAGATATAAAATAAGAGGCGAAAGACACTGCGCACTACACTGCTCTGCTCTCAACTCTCCAGAGTTTTTATTCATCAGATTATACTCGGGTTGGAACAAGACAAGGAATCCAGAGAGAGAGAGAGAGAGTGGAGTGGAGGGGGAAATTACCTGAAAACGTTCCCTTACTTTGCATGAATTTTTTTCACTCTTTTTCCCTATCTGATTCCCAGCACTTTTTTTACAATGCTTCATTTTATTCGTTAGGAAAAAGTTACAATGTGATAAGTCATTCATTATTTATACGTGTTGTAGAGTGAGAGAGAGAAAAAAGGGTGAAGGGAGGAAGAAAAAAATTGTTGAATTTTTTACCACTCTTTCTCGACTGTTGTACAAAGATGTACACTTTGGAAATGGAGAATGAGCGATTCATAGACCATTTAGTTTCCCTATAAATCACACCCCATGACTCTCCTCACTTCCAATTTTACGTTCAAAGGAGAGAGAGAGAGAGAGAGAGAGAGAGAGAGAGAGGAAAAAACGGGCGAAGGAAGGAAGTGCAGTGCGGTGGAGTCTCAATGCATAATGCATAATGTGTGTGGTTGTGTGCATGTATGAATGCCTAATGACTACTCCCACGGTTTATCAGAGATAGCAGCTATCGCTGGTGTTGGACCTTTTTTCTCCTTTGGAGAAAAACCCAAATAAAATGCAATCAGTACGATAAATTCAAATGCAATATTAATTTATTACCTTTTGCCAGATTCCCCGCAATGATACAGTTTCGACAGAGAGAGAGAGAGAGAAACAGGGAGAAATGTTATGGTAAATTGTCAAAATGCTGCCGTTAATGACTATTGACTATCCAGAAACGTGTTTTTGTTTCCGCGAGCTTAAGTGAACGAGCCAATTTTTGGGTTTTTAATGTAGCGTCACCACTGAAAAATGCATAATTCGCGAGAAATGGAGAAAGACGGAGAGGGACGGAAGCACTATCAAAAGGCATTAGGGATTCCCCTTGAAAATGCATTATATTTTTAAGATATTTACAAAAGTTGGGAGGAAGGAGCATGTCATTGTGGGGGAGCCAAATGACCGTGAGTTGCGCGCGTTGCGTGATGATGGCTAAAACCCGATAGTCTTAAACTGACATTCAACTGACATTTAAAGAACTCTGGAAAACCCTCCCGCTGGGACACCACTACTGCACAATATTTTGGATTTTCTTTTTTTCGCTAACGCACATTATTAAAAAGTTTTATACTTTCTACCGACAATTGTCGTAATATTAATGCTGGGTAATATTCGCCTGGTGCATAAACTCTGGGTGCAATTACGTGTAATATTGGCCGACCTCACGCTGGTGAAAGTACGCTACGCGCTTCTCTTCACAAAAATGCTTTACACTAGGCTCCTCACCGACAATTGTCGTAATATTAATGCTGGGTAATATTCGCCTGGTGCATAAACTCTGGGTGCAATTACGTGTAATATTGGCCGACCTCACGCTGGTGAAAGTACGCTACGCTCTGCTCTTCACACAAAAATGCTCTACACTCCTCCGCTCATGGTACATTAGCTCCCACTCTCGGAGGGAACACTCAGTCAGTCAGTCAGATGCATATGGTTTTCCGGGGACAATGCATTTCCGGACGCTAGCCAGCAATGAAACAATTCAAAGAAGGAGTCGGGAAAGAGGAGAGGAGATAAAAATGGAAGCAGTATACAGTTTTCGTCCAGGCCGAGAGTGCAACAACAATCATTTGCAGAAGGAGGTCTCTCCACCCTGACGTTTGGGATTAGCCTTTTGTCCTCCTCCTTCTCCTCCCTATTTACTTTTTTTCTACAACCGAATTGGGATTGAATTTTAGAGTAAAAGTTGGTGTTCCCTGGAAGAAGAAAAAGTGTGTCATTCTATAATCCAAAAGCCAGCAGCCTCGGGTTTTGTTTTAGTCTTGTTGGTGGCTTGCCTTGCCGTCGGAACGAGTTAAGTTTTCAGTTTCCCATAACATGTTTTGCTACACAAGCCATCACCATAATGATGGTGGTCCACGGTGTACACATTGTAGAGTTTAATGGGCAGCCAGGGCTTCCTAAATGAAGCTATTATGGAGTAAAACTATAGGCATAAAAAATAGTTTGTGTGGAGAGACCTCCTCTACTCCAGCCATTTTTCGCCTATGGGCCTGCCCTTTTTTGCTCAAGTGCGTTTTTTAATTCCCCGGATATGAGAACGCTGCCACATTTCCCTCCATTCAATGGCACATTAAGAGCGGAGGAGGAAAACAAGAAAGTTTGGAGGGCGAAAAACACACCATGCATGTATTTGGAATGGAATGGAATTTCGCCTCACATATTGCAATACTTTTCCCACTCCCAGAGCCTGGAAACTATTATCATGACTTTGGATGCCACATACCGCCGCACTCTAATCCGCCCAAGTAAAAAAAAGTCCGAATCCTTGCCTTTTCCCCCATTTTGGGTGGTTAATTCATGGCAAAAAGAAAATATGGCTGGTTTAAGAAGAAGGAGAGGAAAAAAGTTTTTTTTTTGCAAAACGGGAAACCACACAAGGAGCTCCTGCCTGAGAGCTGGGGAAACAGGATTTTGTTGTAGCAAAAGCCAAAGAGGCAAAGTCAATATGTATACATGAGTGAACACTAACTGCCACTTGGGCTTTCTTTGCTTTTCGAGTACATAAATGCAGCTAGTCAAGCGGATGATTGCTGACTCAAAAATTATGGCTGGGTTTTCATTAAATCCTTTTAACCCATGTGGAGCGGAACTACTTTGGCAATGGGTCCTGCAGCTGAGGGCTGGCTGCGCGATGTTGAGATGAAAAATTAAGGGGAAAAATAGGATGATGAGGGGAAATAACTTTTTTAGGATTACAATATACTTTTTTTTCGGGGATTCTTTCTGAGAAGTTATCCCCTTCTCAAAGTGCACATCCGCAAATGGAAAAGTTGGGTGGGAGGAGGGGTAACAAGTAACACAAAGCACGGGGATGAGCACAAAGCTCAACAAATGACACAATATTCTTGCATATTATTCTGAATTTATCAATGGCGATATGGACATTTTGACTTCATAAGACTACCTAACAGATTGAATACACACTTGGAAATTACAAAAAAAATTAGGTGGCGCTGAAAAAAGTCAAATTGCGAATTCATTTCCTTCACATGGCTCCCTACACTCTGACCATTTTGTTGCCTGCGGTGGACAAACCTGCCCAAAATTGGACTCCAGTTTTGAAAATTAATTAATAACGTAATTTAGGGGAAATGTTTTCCTTGAGTGGGCCACTGTGAAATAAAAATTGCAAGGAAATGGGATATTTTTTTGTTGTTGGAAGAGCGTCTGAAAGGTAATGGTACGCACCTGAGACGAAGGAAAAATTGGTGGTGGTGAGTCACGATGGTGTAATAGTTTGAGAAAAGAAAATCCATTAAGGACAACAACAACTTTTGTGGCTCCCACCTGTACTGGAGCGAGTGGCTGAGCGGAGGGTGCATAACCAGTAGCCGTTGCTTGGCTTGTCGAAGGAGAGGAGCAGCAGCAGTGCGTATTACACCATCTAAAATAGTCTCCGCATGCATACATTTGTCACCACATATGGGGCTCGGCTGGAGGAATGGTGGTGTGGTGTGGTGTGGTGTTCGGCGTTGTTTCCAAATGGAACATTTTTGTTCAATATTTTCTGCAGTGCTAAGCCATGTATGAAATTCAATATTGATGATGACGAGCAAGTTTAACCGCACCCAAAGTCCACTGCAACAACGTGGGGTTTTTTTGTGACAGGAAACATGTTTGAAATGTGGCGGAGGAGGGGTGCGTATATAACTCGCCTATCTCTCTCTTCAATAATGTTTGATTACACGCAAATGAAGAGCGACGACTCCAGAAATAGGAGAGAAAAATTTGTTGGGGAAAACAGGGAAAATGTATAACTCCTATCTTCCATCAGATTACACACAAGTTGGCTTCAAGTTTTAATATTTTTTTTCGTGGAAGCGAGGGAGAAAAGAAACCAAGCACTTTCCAATCCCATTTCCTCCCGCCCTCCACTGAGTTCCTGGCGACCAGGCTTTCCCAAGAACAATTTTTTTCTTTTTGAAAATCATGTGAAACATCCACTTTGTAATGAGGGCGAAACAAGGGTGAAAAATTGCTCCGTCATATCGTCCCATCGAAAACTGGCGCAATCTCATCTCTCTCATCTCGCCTCATTCGATTTCCATTTGAAGTCGCTAACACCAACCAACCAGCAGCCAGAGCCCCAGCCACCCAGTAGGAGTTGGATTAGAATGGCAGAGATTTGAAAATTTTCCCAAATAATCATAACTCTAACAACCTCAAAATGGGATCTTGAGCTGCCTCCTTGCTAATGAGAATTGATACGCACCATTCCCATCATCATCATCCCATCCATCCCTCTTCCATTCCATAAGAGACAAACGAATAAATAACAGTTTTTTTTCGGTGGAGGACCATGTAATATTCATTTAGGGAAGAGTGGCTGAGGTTTCCCTTGCCCGGAATGACTCAAGCTTTCTCGGAATTATGTGGCTCCAATCTTACTGCTGCTGATGATGATGATGCGAATGCAATATTATACATATATTGTAATATCATCCATTTTACCAGCAAGCAACCAGACAACACATTACTCTCCCATTCAAGGTGCGCCACCCTCCCGCCCGGTCCGCCAGCTCCTCTCCCTTCTTCCCCGTTCCATGTCTCATTAAAAACCTTGCCTATTTTGCCGTGCAGGTTGTAAATGTGGAAGGAACGGAACGGGCATAATGGATGAGGTTGGGGATAGCAGAGCAGCCCACTGTAGTTTGCAAGGGAGAAGGCGGTGGAGGAGGTGAGTGTGATGTGATACTGTTGGTATTAAAAACCCTGGTATTTAATGACTTTTCAAGCGTCATTAACACAAAAGATAAGTGGTGTAATAGACGACATCCAAGAAAGTGTAAGAACTTTGAGGGAAAATTTCCGAGGAGATGGGGAGATAGATACCTTCACTTCACCCAAGAGCCAACAACCAACCGACCACCCTCCCTCTCAACATTCCCTCCGTCCGAACAATGCTCCACATGCATATTTACTTTTTCCCGTTCCAGGGGGAAATTACTACTACTACCTTTGGCAGGGGAGCAGAGGAGACGAAGGAGACGCGACGCGACACTGTGAATCACAAGTTTAATGGCAAGACATGTGCGTAGCGTAAACGCGTGGAGAGCGGAGGAGTGGAGCGGGGAAAGGAAATGGGAAAGTTTCTTAGTGGCAATTCCAATCTTTTTCGTTTCCAGAGTACACAACCTACATAATAATGCGTAACTCTGAACAATTGCTCCTTCGATTCCATTAGTGGGGGAGAAATGCAGGGGAAAAAGAAAGAATTATTTTCGTACAAAGTGTATTTTTTTCGTTGGAAGAGAACCATTATATAGATTTTTTTAGGATAATGCATTCCCGGAACATGGGATTATTGCACTCCCATCTGAAGTCAAACTCATTGAAACCTGGGACTCTGGTTGCTGCCGCTGCTGCTGTTCCGTGCATCCTTGATTCCTTATTGGGAAGAAGGCAGGAAAAAGAATAACACAAAAGGAGAGCTTCCCATTCCGAGCGAGTTAATCTTTGGTAAAAAAAATTCAAAGGAGCCGAAAAAGGCAGAGAGCCCGCATGAGCGAATCTTTAATTTTGATTCTTAATATAAGGGAGATAAAGGAGCTCTGGGAAATGTTGGAATTTTGGGAACAAGGTGGAAGCATTCCTCTCCTCTGCTCAATAAGAAACCCATTTGAGCGAAAAAAGATGCATCTGAATGGAATCCCTACTTTTCCATCTTCTTTCCCTTCGCCAACCGCTCTTCGTTCTTCTTCTCTGATGACGAGTGTCTCCTTGAATGAATTACAGTCACCAGCAATTTTCTACAGATTTTTTTTGTATCTTTGACATTATTCTCTGAGGAACCGACCGATTATATTCTCCTATCCCTTTTGTCTCCTTTGTTGCCAGCTTCGTCAAATATTACTGCGGAGTGGGGGAACATGCAGGAAGAAGATGAAGTTTTCTCGAAAATTATGTACTTTGACTCGCCAGGAAGTAACCGCAATCCCGCGGTTGCATCTTTAACTAGGCTGATATAATACGCATTTAGATTGTTCAAGAAAAAAGAATAGCATGCCTCCGCAAAAAAAAGTTTGAAAAAAGAAACCTGCACGCCTCTCTCGATTAAAAAGCAAGTGCAGCGGAGGAATTGAGATGAGAATTATTTTTTTCAAGGATGGCAAGGCGTAGAGTGTGTCATATAATAATAATGACTATGATGAACATATCCTTTTTTCTGCGTGTGGTTGGTTCTTTTTTGTCTCTCTCCCTTTCGTGCTGTATGGACAAGATGTGTCCCAACTCGAGTCGAGGCAGTGTCATCCTGTCTCACTTTTATGTTTTGGCCGGCAGCAGGAGGAGCAGCAGCGGGCGTCAGCTGGGGGGGACCCGTTGAGTAAAAATGTTTTTGGTATTCATCACGGTCATCTAATAATATGAAATTGTGACGGTGACATGAATTATTGCTGGCTACCAACCACGGAGTTCTAGACCAGTCCACAGATAAATCTCTTGGTGCATAGCTTCTTTTCACCTCCAAAGCAGATGCTGCCCAACATGGATTTCAAGGAGATTTCTTTTTCGCAGGGAACCAACGCGGCAGCGGGACAACCATGAACATTCGGAAAAATGCAGTTTTACACAAGGTTATATACGCAAGTAAAACATGGAAAACCGAGTTCATCTCTTGATTTATGATGTGTACATACTCTCCTTTCTTCACACAACGTTTCCGATCCGAATAACCATTTCAACATCATAATCCACTCATTACACGCTCCTCTCCTCTTCTTCATTTTAAATATCTTTGAAGATTTCTCTAAAATCGTCAATTAACAGGCGGAGCTCCTTGATGGGAACTTTTGCTGTGACATGTCCACCAAAAAGTTTGTTGGGTAACCACGAACGAAACGCCAACCACAAAAAATGTATTTGAGAGTGGTAGGTAGGATATTACATAATATTTCAACCAGCCGTTTCACTTCCATTTTGCATGATAGCCTAATAAAAGTAGTAATACGTATACATGGGCTTTTTTCCCTCCATCTCCACTCCACTTATCCCTCCCGCTGTACCATCTCCGGTTAACAATAAATCATTTACCTCGCGCTCTCAAAAAGTCTGGCTGGATGGCTGAGCGCTGCAGCTCTAGGAATTCTTCTTTTTTTTTGGCTTGAAAGTTTACAGAGTTCATAAATCAACGGATTCAAGATTATTCCCAAAATACTAGCATATTATACTCCACTCGGAGGGAGAGCCTACATCATTATAAAACATGAACTTTCCGTTCCTGCCGAGTAGGTGGCTAAAGAAGAGAAGCGACTAAAAAAACAGCTCAGCTAGCTCAACTCAAGTTTTGGTTTTATCCAGAGAGAGAGAGGAGCAAAAAGTGTTTGAGTTTTTTTCTTCTTCTTCTACTGCTCACACTTCAAAAGAGTAGGAAAAAAACCTTCCGAACTGTTCGTCCTACGCAAATTCCTCCACAATGTGATCATCTTCATTACACGCTCCATAACCTGAGACAGTTAGTCTTTCCAAATTTATTTCCTTGTAATAGGTGCGATTAATTAAAAGGGAGAGAAAACCAGTCTGGGAATATAAAAGAACTTCTCTCTCTCGTTCTCTCTCTCTCTCCCTCTTTCTGACTGGGCATGTTTCACATTTTTAGATGTACAGAAGCGAAAATAATAGGTTGTAAGTCGGGTCATTAAATCATCATCAAAAACATTTTTCTCCATTAGCCATCCCACCACCACCACCACTGCCGTTTAGTTCTTGGTGAGATTTTCTCCCATCAAAAGTTCCTTTTCAAGGTTGCTACAATAATGTGCATATAAATCCAACTTTATGAATTGTCATTTTGCCCTTAATCCGCTCACTTTACAATTCTCACTCACATTAACATTCAGGCAGACACATTTCATTGGCTGGGCTGTTGATGGAGACTGTGAGACTGTGAAGGGGAAATTAATAAAGAAAGAGAACGAACGAGTAGAGTGGGATGACCTTTTTTGTTCAGCTCATATCAATAAACATTACCGTTCGCAATATTATTCCTCCTAAAACATTTTGTCCATCAGACAATTACCCTTGTTGATATGGTCTAATGTCTTTTCAATGAGGGAACCCCAATAAAATAGTAAACGAACAAGAGGACTAACGATATGAGTAGGAGGCTCCCAACCGCTGACTGAGTCGTGGAGGTAAAAAGATTTTCCATGTCACATAATTTCATTTTGTAGCACCAGCTTTTGCTCATTCTGCCAGTGTGTGTGTGTGTACATAGCATAGGTACATATTATTATTATTATTATATTCGCTCCAATTTACAAACTTGAAATGTCCATTCAAATTGTAATGAAATTACCGGCAAATGTAAAATGTGATGAGACTCTTTGCTTACAGGTTTATTTTATATTTTTGTGAAGCCATGAACGAAGCTTTTAAAATAAAGGGACGACTCTCTCGGGACGAGTGCCAGTCACTGCCACACGTCTTCTCATTCATTGCGAGAAGGCTTAATGCACTCTTGGCTTATTAGCCCACTGATTAACCAAGCTCTTGCTGAACGAGTACCCCAAGTTACAAGTCCAAGTCCAGATACAAATAAATTCAGCACATTGGATATGGATAAGGAAGCAGAGAGTCGCTGGTATTGGTTGCGATGCGATATGATGTAAGGATGGATGATATGGATTATATGGATTCGTATATCTGGCAGGTTAGGTTAGGGATAGGTAGTATTGTGCCCCTGTAACATGTAACTAAAAAAATTGTCGAGATGGTCTGGATATGACAGCAGTAGTAGTAGTAGGAAGGGAAGGAGTATTTTGCTATTGTGTAACCGGGCGAGCTTCCCCTGCGGATCCCAATCATAGATAGACAGATAGACACCACTTTTCCTGGAGAGTCCATTAAAATCCTGGAAATTTTTATCAGGACAGGGAGAGCTGCTGCTACCCAGCTAAGCTCTCTCTCTCTCTCTGTCGTCGTTTGACTGCTAACTGTTCAAATGTATTATTTCATGTCACTCAACTTTGCCATCAATCATTCCCCTTGTTGCTCCAGCCAAAAGTTCCTCCATGCTGTTCGTTAGAGAAATACAGGGCACCACCGCCGCAGTTCGATAAAATATACACACACTCTCTCTCTCTCTGTTTGTGCATGTTTCATGAACATTTCGAGAACTGCATTTCTCTGAAGGCAGGGAAATGGTTCGTTCGTTCGTTTTGAATGCAAGGAGTTGGTGGAGCAACTAAGGAATGGATAAGAGTGGCAGTGGCAGTGGTGCATGCATTTTATTCATGCTCACCGAGAATCCAATAGAAAGTAATAGGATCCGGGAAATACGGACGCGATATGTGGCATACCATGATCCTGTTGTTCTCCCCATTTCACCTGATTCCCCAATCAGGTCATGCACGCTGTAATGCAAATTTGATGTTTGCTTCTCCTCCCGAGAAAAAAAAATATAGACTTTCGAGAGTCCACACGTTTCCCACATTGGCTTTCTCAACTAGAAAAACTGCTGCGATCAACTAGAATTTTTTATTTTATTTTTTGTGTGTAGAGTACAATGGGGATCCAAGGTCCTAAAGGACAAAAGAATGTACACGAGAATAAAAAACACATCGTAGTACTTTTTATATTCCATTTTTCGCTCCTGTTCAACCCATTTTTAGTGTTCTTTGTGTGTCGGTGCTTATCTCCCCAAAAATATTCGACGAGGATAAAGAGTTGGTGATCAATGATAGGGTTATTTATCCGGAAAACCGATGCAATCTGTCATGCTATGATGATGGTGATGATGGCATGCAGACGATATCAAGGGAAATCCACTTGGAACATGGGCCCGCTATGCATGCAATTTCCCAACAAAATCCCCGTCTCGCTTCACCACCACCACCAACAAAAAAGGCTCGCGAGAGAGAGAGAGCATACCACAAGGAAAAATGTGTGGAACCGATGAAAAAACCACGAAAAAAAACATGCAGGCAAAAAGACTAGGATATTTTTTCTCTCCTGTGTTGTTGAGTCGCTGGGTACAATGGGCTGAGGACTGAGGAGAAAAAATGCGTGGAATATTATTATTATTATGATTACTACCGCATATGTTCCATCCCGACAGAATCGATTCGCTTTGAACTTGAATGGAGCATGATCACAGGAAGTTGTGGGGCTGACGCCACAACCAGATTAGATATGGTAGAGGACAATCATGAACAGCTTTACGCAGTATTTCCACCTGCTTTCAGGCTAAAATCTTAAGAAGCTGCTGCTGCTGGTGTCGGATCTCCAAAATATTTCTCAAGTGTCCTCTTAATATTTTCTTTAATTTCCTCAACCTCCTCGGCAATGGTTACCACACCACTCACTCCTGCCGACTCAGCACCACCCCAAAAGGATTTTTGGATTTCTTTTTTCGGATGTTCAGGGCTCTCGAGTTGCTCTTTTTCCATGGATTTCGCTTTCGACGAGTCTCCGGATTTGCGCCTCACATCAAAATCTGTATAAATAAATGACAAGGTTTTCCCCAAAAAGAGATGGAGAGAAGAAGAAAAATCTTGAGAATCCCACTACAACTTTTTCCGTCTGTCTATCAGCCTCAAGGGTCATTCTAGACGTGCTCTCACAAAGCCTCATTCCGGTTCAACTTGGCTGTGTACACAGGGTGCACTTCAGAATCCACAAAATGCTGGCTTTTTCATCAGTCAATACTGGATAGAGTCGGCGGCGGCGGTGGGTAGCCAGCTGCTGTGCTGTGTATAAAAGCCAACACACAGACTTTTTATTGGCAAAAAACGTTGGGCTTCGACCGACTACTCACTCTTCTACCAGCCTATTTTGCTGACTTTCTCAGGATCCACCCTGTTTCGAATTAAAATCCATATGGACAAATGTGGCACTGGTGAAAACAAAATAAAAAGTGCATCCGAAGCCCGATAGGCTTATTTCATCCTGCAGAGCCAAGTCCAGATGGGATCCTCCTCCATAAAAGTCAATAAGCTCCCGTGCATTTGCCCCAATCAACCTAATCCACTTTTTCCAGTTCCAGAGTTGGTTGCACCCATGCAGGTATATTATGGCTCCCTTCCAGGAAAACACTTTTCCTCCCAACAAGACTATACTACTTCACTACTGTTCTGTTATGCATTTCTATTAAGAAATTGGCCGTGTATACTTACTTCCACACGGCTTTCGCTAATCTCCCAAAAAACAAAAGAGTTTGGTGCAGTTTCGAACTGACGACGAAATGGAGATATATATGGCACTACGACCAGGCAAGATATCTCCCTTGAGAACCTTCCCCTTTTTATATTTACTCCTCCAGCCTGAACAACAACTCCACCAACCACTCTGTGTTGATAAAAGGGAAAGGGCCATATTTCCTCCACCATTTCTCAAATTACGTCGTCCCCAGCAAAGAAAAGTACCTGTGTTATAGCCGTAAAAGATGCATTGCACCTTCCCTTTAGTATTATAAAGAGCAATGTGTTTTTTATATAGCTGGCCCATTACGGATGCGCAACTCCCGTCATACCCATTTTAAACTGCTGGCGGAGAAGGAAGTGGAGCTGGTGGAGAAAAAGAGTAGTTTCACCTTGTTTTCCCCCACGTATTATTTCGTATGCATAACACTAAGTTGGCATTTAGGAGCGTGAGATGTGACAATGATATGCGAGTATGCGATGTGTGTCTTACTCAGAACAAAAATATACACAAGGAAAAGTCGTCTTCTTATTTTTGTTAGTCCTATCCTCCAGGGGGATCTATAAGTAAAAGTATATTGTGAGGAGTCGAAGAGGATAGGAAGGAACATAGGCTATATATTGAAACCTCAACCCGGGCTGCTTTTGTGTACACGGAAATGGCATGAAATATTGCCTTGGGAGGAAGCCCAGCACCATGCTCATATGCATTAAGATAAGATGAGTCTGACTGAATGGAGATGGCCTTGGGCTGCATCATTTGCCGCAGTTTGTGGAATAAAAATATCCCCCATCCCATCCCACTCTGTTCGCAGCAGAGAAGAACCACGCGTAGCCGCATTAGCTATGCATGCATATCAGCTTTCTCCAGCAGGGAAAAAAATTTGCTTGAATTTTTCAGGAGAAAAGTGACATTTCCGGGCGATGTTTGCGTAGCCTATCATCTCTATCTCGTCCTTTTTTCGCCACCTTTCATCACTTTCTCTCTTTTTGTCGCCCAACAACGTAAACGAAACGAAATGGTCCAAAACCCGGGAAGAAAGTTTGAGGTGGGTATAATGCATGAGGAGGACTGATTGTGAGGTGGTGTGGTGGCACTACTACCCAAACATATTTTTCCAGCTTAACTTTGCAACTTTTCCGTGTTCCAGAAGGAAAAATGTTTGTGTGGAGGAGGATGCAAGCAAGATGGGAAAAGTGATACGCGGATGGAGGAAAGTTTTTTTCGGGGCCATTTTTACATACGCATAGTTTGTACGTAACGTACGGAGGGAAAATGGAGCTAAAAGTTGGCTGGAAAACAGACATGAAGTCATTACCAAAGTCATTTTTCAATTCGGCTAATGCAGACATATGACTTTGCTCCGGGACGCGAAAGGTATAAAAAGTGAAAGTTGTTTCCAGTTGTCTTCCCTCATATCAGTTTCCTTCAAAAGAAAGTGCACTTGTGGAAAATTGAGGGGAAACCTCAAAACGTTGGCACCCACTTTCCCTCCTCACTACCTCCCTCCCTCCCTCCCTCAAAAAATACCTCATATTTGTGTGTACCTAATTTCCTTCAAAATGGTAAGCTCACCGGGAAAAAGAGCAAAGCGATGTCAAAAAGTTATCTTTAATGTCACTCTCTCTCTCTCTCTCTGGAAGGCGAAGACTTCAAAGGGAACAAGAGGAAATTGGCTGGAGACCAACAAAACTGTTTTCTCTATAATATTTTCCACAAAATGCTACACGTTTTCCACCTCTGCCAAATTCTTTCTTTTTCTTGGCAGATTTCCTTCCGTCAACTAATAATTTGACTAATAAATCCCAATTAATTTCCCTTCTTCTCCTCAAGTGCACATCAAGGATAATTGAGCGCTCATTTAATTATCTCCAAGTTGTCGAGGGAAAGAGGCAGAAAAAAACTGTGAATGGGTTTGTGGGTTCGTTCGCTACGGATAGTTTGCGTAATCACGTGATATTATTGTTTACAACCGGTAATAACCCGAGTAAACATTACCGTCATACAATTTTTTCTGTTTTGTTTACGGGAGGTTTGTTGTTGGCAGCTGCCATGTCATGTCCCGTCCCATCACCCAAACACAACTTTACTTTTAACCAATAAACAGTCTGACTTGCACTCTGTCAATTTTCCAGCCAATTTTCTCCCTTCCTTATATTCCATTTATGGCGCCCATTTCAGGTGAATCTATCAGCATTTTCAGGCTAGCTTATTCATCCACTTAAATTTTCTTTCCTATTTAATACCTCCACTACTGCTGCTCCGCTCTAATGAAACAGAAACAGAAGTAATAACGGATGGAGGGGGTCCAGGATGACGCTCCATCACGCGATACCGCAATACTCCATATTTACTCGCTTCCTTTTTTATCTCGTGGAAAATGAAAATAGAAAGTGTTTTGAAGAAAAAGGAAAAAAGTTTTTTTTTGCTTCCCTTCAATAAATTTGATGCGTGTTTTATGGATTTGATGAGCTGGATAAAAAGTGCACAATGATATTGAGACTTATTTTTAGATAGGAAAACACTTGTGCTCTCCGTCTGCTGCCCTTGCTTCTCGCTAATCGCTATTCCATGTATTTTTTGACCAGGGATGACCCCATGGCGTACAGCATACCTCGTAAGCAGCAGTCTAGGAAATTCTAGTGTTTACCTTTTATTGCAGCTAGGGCTCACCGGTCGACCACTCTACAATAAATATACAATGCACCTGGGAAATACTTTTTCCTCCTCCAAGATGCATGATTATTAATGCCCGCCCGACGTCCACACAGTATCATGGCATGACTGACTCATATCACCAAAAAAATATCCAGGTTGAGGACCGAGTAGTGCGTTGTGTTGTTGTGGGCCTTATTGCTTGCTCTCTGCAAACTGCACTGGCCACTCACACGTGGGTAATAAATGGGGTCCCGCCCGCCGCCTCTCGCCGTATTTCTCTCCCTTTATATATTCCTCTCTGGAAAATGATCAAAAGCTCTGAAAATGTCCCCTTACTCTTTTATTATATATTACCCTGATGAAACTCCACTTTTAATATAATCCATAAAGGTTTACTGGCATTCTCCCATTGTTTCTCAAATTGTATGGTGGTGGGCGATGGAGACGGTGGAGGGGATTTCGGTTCCGAAGGAGAAGAAGAAAAAGAAAAAAAACCCACTTTTGGAAACGGATACACGTATAGTAGTAGGTAGTAGGTAGGTATGTAGCAGTGGAGGTTTTTTATGCTCACAATGGTTCTGGAAATAGCCGTGTTTGCACTGAAAATGGTAATGTTTACCGCCAACGTAGTGGACTCGAGGTTCTGGCTCCCTCCTCCAAAGCCCATTAAACATAGACTTGGTTACATAAAAACACGGGCTGAAACAAGGAAAGTGCACAGGAGGCTCTGACTAGCAGTAGCACTGCCACGTCCAAAACCCGGGAAGGAGTTGAGAGAGAGAGAGAAGGAGAGCATTAACTAAGTAGTTTTCCAGTCGTTCCCTCTTCACTAACAATAATAATTTAGCTCTCAGGGAGAAAAAACACAACTTTCACTGAGGAGGAGAGGAGAGGAGAGAGGAGAAATGAGAATAGGTATTCATTTTTTTTTGGGTGTACACCCGGTTTTTTAACAAACAAGAAGTGAGCCGAGCAACATTTTTCAGACGGAAGTTCATGTTGGAGGAGGTGACATGGTGTCTTGGCCTCTGGGAATTTTACGTTCAAAATAAACTTTGTACCTCAAACAGAAGGAAGGAAAGAAAGAAAAAATGGTGTGTGTGTGTGTGTGTGCTTTCGGTTTTCACACACAACATGTTGCCGTTGTTGTTGTTGTTGCTATACCTGGATGTAATGTAGTACAAGGAGTAGTTGGCAGTAGTAGTAAACTTGATGAAAACAAACATTTCGCTCGAGTCGAGTGTACAGTTGAAACAAATTTTGAGTATGTATGGAATATCCCAGTTGGGCGAGAGACCTAATTCAGTCAGTCAGCGGAACACAAGGCGCCTTCCAAGCATGCTAGTTCAACTCTAGTTCACACGACAAGGGTGAAAAAACACAGCAGCGAGTAGTGAATAACATACCTAGTTTTCTACAAGGTTAGGCTAGGTTACACATACAACAAATGAATTTTAAGCCTTTTCAATACTCGCTCGTAGAGAGAGAGAAAGCAGTTGTGCAGAGAACATTCAGATTTTTCCAGTTTGTCCAGGGTTTAAAATGTGGCTGGCCCTGGCACGGGCTTGCTGGATGTGTTGCCTTTTTTGGCAAAAAATGCTAGCCAAGTAATAACAGTAGTTTCATTGAGTAGAGTTTCAATGTTTTAGGAATGGCTATCGCGGCATCAGCATCAACTCCTTGCTCACCCTTTATTTAGTTGGCTAGGTATATACAGTTTTTGTAGGAATAAAATGTATTAGGAAATGGCTCGTTGTGGGATGGGATGAGCAGAGCAGGATCGATTTCATAATAGCAATAGCCAGACTCTTCTCCTGTTAGTTTTTCTACAACTGGCTGGAGCACAAGTTAGCGGCTATATAGTTCATTGTGAACTCTACTTTCCAAGTTTTGCTTTTTTCTCAAACACGAAGCCCGGAATCTTCTTTGGTAGGCAAAAATTTTCGTATGCAGGACACCACCTCCAAATTTCCAACTTGTTTCTTTTGTCTACGAATTTTGAACTGCAGTCTCGTGGCTCCGACTCCTCCACTCCACAGGACTCCTCTGACTTCCACTTTGGCAAAGTTTTATGAAGAAAAATCGAGGGAGAAAGTGGATGAATGCTCGTTTTACATTCTTTTGTATGCAGAGCTGCTGACACAAGTAACATTTTTCGGAGCATGGATGGTGGTATTGTAGTAGTAGCAGGAGTAGCAGTAGTAGTGGCGGAGCGGAGCAGCTTTGCATAATTTGCTTGCTCGACATCCCACCAAAAAGTGAGTTGATTACTTAAAACTCTCTCTCTCTCTCTCTCTCTCTCTCTGTCGTTGTGTGTGTGTGTGTGTACTGCTATACGCAATGGCCCAGCCTTAATATCCTGCATTAAATATATCGCCGAGGACGAGTCCAGAATTGGTGAAGAGATACTTAAAAAGTGTTGAATGCCCAACTTTGCCTGGGAAAATGGATGAGCCGGAGGAGGAGTACAATGGAGAAATAATGAAGAGGGGCAGCAATAATAAGACGGAGGAGAAGAGTTTCTTTATAACGAAACAGTAAAAGTGGGACAAGAAAATACGGAGCAAAAGTCGTTATCGCCCATCTGCATATTCATTCATTCCCTATCCTCCGAGCTCAGCTCCCCCTTTTAACTGTGTCATTGAGAGGAGGAGAAAGAGGACCAACAAATAGCCCGTTTTGTTTGCGAAAATTAGACTTTCAATGGAGAATAATGGCGAGCAGGTGCCATATAGCGTACCACCAGCAGCAAGGCCCTTTTTATGTAAGAGAACGCAACGCAGGAGACAAAAGTATTGCACGTGTTTTCAGAACACGTACGTCATGCATTCTGGATAATAAAAACACTCGTCGTCGTGTCCAATATTTGTCTTGTCGCCAACCTTCTTTTTTCGACATAAAAAGGGAAACCCCATTTTTTGGCTGGGAAATTATCACAAAAAACTTTTAATATTGGATCCGTCCCCTGTTTTTTTATTATAGTCCGTCATTAAACGCTATTTGGACTTAATAGCAGAGTCACGAACTAACCAGTTTGTGGGGAAAAATATGCTTTCAAAATTATTTTCACCTTGTTGACCACTGGATCCTCGAGGGATTTTAGGCCATAATAAAATTGGTGGAATAAAATGGAATACTTCGCCGACACGCTGTTTATCCTCTCTTTTTACGGGGAAAACAGGGAAAGTTGGAGCTGCGCTTTTGCATATTTCATTGGAAAATGGGGGTTTAGCTGGGCTTGGCCAATTTTACGCAAAACCCGGGAGAATGACAAAAGCTCGTAATTGCAAACAGAAAATTATCGGATAGAATGGGCAGGCCTGTGTGTTTTTCGGACTGGGAAAGCACCCCAAAAAAGGGGTCTCATCCATAAAACACCAAACAGAATATGGGATTAGAGACAGCCACTTTTTTTCTCTCTCTCTCTCTCTGCTCAACTCTTTGTTTGCACAAAAGTCCGTAACTCTGGTCGTGTCCAGAGAAAAAAGGAAGGGAAAAACGGCATTGAATAATCCTTCGTTCATTTACGGGGAAAACAGGGAAAGTTGGAGCTGCGCTTTTGCATATTTCATTGGAAAATGGGGGTTTAGCTGGGCTTGGCCAATTTTACGCAAAACCTGGGAGAATGACAAAAGCTCGTAATTGCAAACAGAAAATTATCGGATAGAATGGGCAGGCCGGTGTGTTTTTCGGACTGGGAAAGCTCCCCAAAAAACGGGTCTCATCCATAAAACACCAAACAGAATATGGGATTAGAGACAGCCACTTTTTTTCTCTCTCTCTCTCTGCTCAACTCTTTGTTTGCACAAAAGTCCGCGTAACTCTGGTCGTGTCCAGAGAAAAAAGGAAGGGAAAAGCGGCATTGAATAATCCTTCGTTCGTATGTTTAATTGCATGTATGTGTCCCCATTTAAATCCCGCTCTCTTTCCTCTCGTGTCATAGTCTCATCAAAGAGCGAAAGCCTATGAGCACAAAAAAACAAACGGTAGGTAGGTAAAAAAAATAGCTATTCCCCTTTTCCCGGTTCCGATTTCACTCACTCTTTGTCGTTTACTTAGCGTGAGTGACAAGTTTGGTATGCAAACTAGGAGGAAATTGTGCCGAAAAACGAAACCCTTTTCACCGACCGACTAACCGCATCTCGCTAATACACCAATGCATGCATACGGGTCGGGTGGTAGTTAGTTATTGTAGAGTCTGTCGACTTTTTGGGCAAGTTTTGTCACGTCAGCCGAAGAAGGTGAACTCAAAGTAAACACAAAACCAGTTAACACTGACGGATTACCAGGAACTTTGGGAAAACCTCACCTGCATAAAATTAGGTTGTGAAAATTTCGGCGGCGGGGACACCACCGGAAACGTAATAATTGACTGGAACCCTAATGAATTATTTACTGATCAATTTTCCTTTCAGGCCAACGGCCAACTTTTTTTTTTACACTGTCTTTCCAAAGTTTTCGGAGCAGCTTTCTTCTCCAAAGTGGATATTTTCCCCTGAAATTATCCCCTTCTCTCGGCGAACACTACTAAACACTAGAACACTAGGCGAACTGCGAAATTGCCAAGTTAAAAATACCTTCTCCTCCTCCTTTTTAAACCTTAAACTACCAAATGAACCTGATCTCTGAACAGCAAAGTTTTGCTTAAAAGAATGTGTGTGATGTCAGGCGTGGCAGAGAGCTTTCACAACTCTCGACACGACTTTCCCGTTGTCCTCATTCAGTATTTAGGTGAAGCGCTAGTCTTTTTTCCATGGTTTTACTAATTTATGCTGGAAAAGGTCGAGCGAGTCAGCCACGGGGAAAGATACACAGGCAGGAATCGCAAGCAAACACCACCACAAGAGCCCTTTGTCTCCCAAATTACATAATGCATTTTCCCTACAAAATAATATAGATAAACTGGATTTATCTCGCAAGCAGAGCTACCGAGACAGAACCGAGGGAGAGGAAAACAAACGAAAAAAATCTTGTCCAAAATTCAGTAAATAAAAGTCCAGTTCCAAACTTTTTCCTCCTTTAGATTAACCGGTCAACAAGGCTCCGCTGAAAGACACCGCTTCCATTTCCCCGAAACAGGCAGAAAAAAGAAGTTCTTTTTTCTTCTTTCTATTTTTTCTTACTCTCTCCTTCAGAGAGTGAAAGTTGGTTGCTTTTATTTCTCTCTCTCTCTCTTGAAACAACTTCTTCTTTTCCAGAGTTGTTTTTTCTCACTCTTGGTATTCATTCCAGCGAGTGTCATGTCTGTCCCTTGAAAAGTTTTTTTAATGCTTAATGCTCTCAAGCAAGACACTCTCCTCTCAATTCTCAAAATGAAATCAAAGCAGCCCCACCACCGCCGCCGACCCATTGCTAATGATCAGAAACTCATTCAACTGCCAATTACCCCACGTGTAGAAGAAAAACTTCCAATATCGCCACCACCGCCTTCTCCTCCGGTAATACCATTCCTAAAAATTGCCCAAGGTTTACCAGCACCGTCAATAAGACTTTGGAGAAGAAGAAGCGAAAAAAGTTCCAATTCCTTTGGATCCTCATTCGTAGAGGAAGAAGAAGAGAAAAAAGTTCCAATTCCTTTGGATCCCCATTCGTAGAGGAAGTGGAGGTCGATGTCATAAAATAATTCGGAGGAAGCTCCCCAGATCCATAGAGGAGGCATTACATGCGTAGTAAAACCGAGGAAATGGAATTGCCTTGTGACTACAATGACTTTTGCTGCTGCTGCTGCTCCTTCGCTCAACGTCTTGAGGAGATTTTTTCTTTCTTTGGAAAGAAATGTATGGAGGCTGAATGAGAGCTAGAGATGAAGAGAAAGGGTTAATCACATTTAGATTAGATTAGCCCCCAGCCTTTCTCCTCGTCGCTGTATATATTCCCGGCTAAACTAAAATCTTGATGGACTGGAAATGGGCTGAGTGGAGTGGAGGAAGCTGGATATGGAGCTAAGTGAGTGGTGGTAGTGGTGGGAAAGCACATTGGAGATAGAATAGATATCCAGAGCAGTAGCAGGAATTGGAGTGAAAGAGTCGCCACACTTGGCATCCGGTGTGGGCAATACGAGTTTAGCACCAACCTTTTCTTTATGCTCCCGGCTCGCTCCCGGTTAATTCACTTGACAAAATGAAAGACAGAGGAGTAAAACGAATTAAATCAAGATACGGAGAATACGTACGGACTCTCTCATCTACTCCACTCTACCAACCAACGGAATAGAAAGGGAAGGAAACGAAAGAAGAAGGAAAAAATGTAATATTTCCTCCAGAAAATACACAACAGCTGTAAACGAGTAATAAAAAGGGTCGGCTAGATCGGCTCACGATTTCCGAATAATGAAATAAAACCCTAATGGAAGTGCTGACTTTTCCTTGGGAGCCTTGCAGCGTGTGTGAGAGAGAAAAGAGTATTCCGGAGAGACTGGTAGTTCCAGCACTGCTGTTGTCGGAGGAGCTAGCTGGTGATGAGATGTAAATGGATGCAGCTCATTGTTAATTCAAAACCGGAGAACGTGCATTCCGGACGTGCCTACTAAAATTATCTTACATTAGATTATTTTTAGCGGAGCAATGACGAATTGCAAACTTTTGCAGAGTTGTGTTCTGCAAGCAAGAAAAACACCAATTTCATCAACCTGGAAAGTATGAGAAGAATTCCCTTTGTTGAAAGTCGGGGGGGAGCGAAACGTTTAGCATTATTTAAAGATCTTTTTCCCATATAGCCATCACATCATCCCAACAACACTCTTCACTTCAGCCGAATTGATTTTCTTTTTTGAGATATCTACATGTAAATCAGATGGAAAATGTGGTTTTGATGGTAAACAGATGAAAATAGGGGAAATGTGACAGTTTTCTTTGGAAAAAAGAGCTCCTCGTTCCAACAGGAATAACAATGACATGGAAAATGTTCCAAGGAACAAGGGGAACCACTCTGTTTATCAATGACAAGACGTTTCATTCTTGTCTCCACAACTTTCCCATGTGGCGACCTTTTCATTTGCACACATTCGATAAGAAACCACGAAAATGTTCTCGCGTTCTCTTTCTCTCTCGAGTCGAGTGCTCCCAACTTTTCTTCTTCTTCTTTTCGGGATTATCAGCCAATATCATGCTACGCCTACATCACACTCCAAACTCCAGAAAGGGAATTCCCAGTGCAAATTGCCAAGCACGTTTGAAACACACTGGCAAAACAGCCATTCCACACGCGGTGTATATGTATTGCCAAAAAACTGAGAGAGAAAAAACCAACCACCAGTTTTTTTTCTTTTCCCCTCTGCTTCTTCTCACCACAACGCAAGGATCATCTTGACAAGAGCAACCAAACTGGCGACTGCATGTTGACACACTGCGCTAGTGCTACAACCACAACTACTACGACTCTCCTCTGTAAATGTGGTTCCACAAAATTGTACGTAACGTACCCTATTCCCAATCATATTATCACGTTTATGCATCCAACAGTGCGTGTCCAGGCTCCAACTTTCGCCAAAAAAAAACTCTTCAATCTCCCACTTCCATCCAGAATGGTGCAGCCTGCTTGGTTCGCTTTTTTTGGCAAGACGGAATAAAATATCATCATCATCGTCGTCCATGTCACTTGACAGTACCTTTATGTCTTGAAGGATGGTCTCGGCGGAGCAGATGCCGACGCTTTTTTCACATTTTAACTCTGGCTCTCTCGCCCGCCTGGCATCACACAGATGACGACAGGGAGGCCATCAGCCACTTTTACACATTTCCGCATAGGACGCGACCAAAAGAGGGCTTGGGAGGAAATTCGAGATGCATTTCACATACACCAGATTTCTTTCTTTTTTCAATTTTCCAAAAGCTGATGAAAGTGGGACAGTGGTGGCGTGGGCCCACAGGAATACCGACGGACTCCATATGTGTAATAATGATTATATTGCAAAGAGCAAGCAAATCTGTACAAAAAAAACTTGACTGGGTTGCATGCACGGCGGAAAGTACTTCCGAAAGTTGACATCATGTCAAACAAAACGTCATTCTGAGTTTCGTCATACCTCACACAGAAACAGAAGGCGAGTATCAAATGGTAGTAGTAAAAAGTGAGGGGAAAGGATGTGGATGTGTGTGTGTGTGAAACAAGAGCTCATATGAAATTCCCATTGCTTATTCTCCTCCTCTGCTGACTGCCTCATGTCATGAAAGGGTTAGTCTTTTGATCTTTACGTGAGATCCAATTTTCAACCCTTTCCAAAGGTGCACACATAACGTACGACTTAAGTACGTACAGACGGAACGGAGGGTAGGGTGGTAGGGGTAGTTTCAAATTCTGCTCCCCATTCGTTATGATTATACCTCTAGTAAAAGTCAGTTTGAAATTTGAGTCCAAATTCCATCTTCATTTCAAATTTCAACTAGTAGAGTGGAGTAGGGTATACCCAACCAATCATGATGGGCAAGAAGTCTCTGGAGACCGTATGCTCTGTTTCTGATGGGTATGAGCAACAACCCTTCTTTCGGTCGGGATGAAGTAGCCCGTAAAAAACTTGTCCTACTGCTTTCGACAGCAGCAGCCCTTTTGTCATTTCTGATTTCTGAATCCATTCCATTGCGCACTTGCAGCAGCTTGTTATTCGAGCAACGTATATATAGCGAGCCGTTGGAATGCTCAAGATAAACGAGGAAAGGATTCCTCTGTCGGGACGAGATGTTGATAGGTGACATCCGAAACAAAAGCCCGAAAACTTGTAGAACCCTTCTTTCCCTATTAATATTCAATTTTCAATCATCCACTGTCAACCATTTAGAAAAACATTGAAAAAATAACGGAAAAATGACATCCTTAAATAAATAAGGTATACATTTCCTCTGCCAAAAAAAGAAAGAAAGAAAAAACTCGCCTCTCTCCCTGTCTCTAACAAGCTTTATTCACTCCAGCAAACTCCCCTTTTTTCAATTTTCCTTGGGAAAAAGTGCCCGCCGCACAGGCAGCCAGCCCGAATGAGAGGAGAAACAATATTACTTTTTTCCCTCTATTACATAATGCACGCACGAGCATCCATTGTGCAAGAAGCTGAAGATAATGTGGTGTCGTGGTACGCAACAAGAAGAAGAGCTATTTGAGCTATATAGTAGCTTGTTTCTCAATTGACATTTCTCCAGAAATAGAAGTCGAGTCTTGTTTATCATGAAATGAGTCTAGGAACTTGTAAAACGTCAGCCCTCAACTCAACTCCCCGAGGAAGAGGAAGAAGCCATGTGATTAGGCGAATTGTTGAATGAAATGCTGCTGCAAAATAACATAAAAAAGTGTAGTGGCAGCAGGGTTTTTCTCGAGTGCACTGAACGTTGTTGTTGCTCTGCTCTGGTTGTTGTTTCTCGTAAAAATTGCAGAAAAGAGTGGAGTTATGTCAGATGAGTGAGGACAAAAGTGCTGGTGAGTTGCAATGCAAGGGACACAGAGGCGGCGGAGGAGGAAGTGGTCGGATGTGGCGGTGGTGGTGTTAAGCTGGAAAATTCTCATTTTCCTTTTTCTCGGCTTATAACATCCAACTTGATGGTCATGTCGGCTTTCGAATTATTTAATAATGCAGAAAGTATTAAAGCAAGGAAGGAAGGTCCAAGAGAGAAACAAGGGGCGGCGTGCCACTGCACTGCTATGCCGAGTTGAAAAGTGACTTTTTGATGAAATTGCTGCGAGCTGGAGGAATTAGGAAAAATATATACGGACCATGTAAATAAATAAAATGTGAGTTTTTGAGCAGTCGAGTTAGCTTTGGTTGACAATGGGATCCCTTTTTGGAAGCCTCATTAGGTGTTCGGGAAACAAAGGAAAAAGTGGAGGAGTCTTTTGCTGTCGGTTACATTGTGCCGTGTGCTACTGACAGCGCGGAACAAGCTGCTAATCTGCCACTTCAACAACCCCTTTTGTTCAACTCAGCCCGTTTGTGCGTGTTGGATGGAATAGACGGTTGCTTGGCTGTTGTTGGAACAAGTTGGATCTGTGAGAAAATATGAGAGAGGAGATGGGTTGGCGTTGGTGGCGAGAGGAATTTTGTGAATCCCATAAAAATGGCTGGTGCAGCTTGGAGGAAAAGCAGGCATTTCTAATTAGTGAATATGAGTCTGTCCGCACCTAGTTAGAAAGTACACGTCCAATAAAACCTAATAACTCGAGCCAGCCAGCTCCACCGAGGGAGACAAAAGCTGAGGCTGAGAAACGGAAGTAAGCTACACTTGTTTTGCCCGCTTCGTTGGCTTCCTCCTCCAGATCCGATTAGACTGTCAACCGAGCCCCAAAGAAAATTTCCTTAATTACGAATACAACCGGGTATGGCTATAACTATGTAGCTAAGTAATATATTGCTGTAGAATGTTCGACTGGTATGGTGGAGCTAATAATGAAATGTATGGGCTATGGCAGCAGCAGCAGCAACAGCAACCAACTCAAAAGGCAACAGATTTTTTTCTCTCCTCCTCCATGTGGTGTGTAATTAGAAACGGAGGAAAAAACTGGGAAGGAAAATTTTTGTCGATAGGTTGAACATTTTTTTTGGCACAGGATGCATACTTCAGCGTCAATTAGCTTCTAATTAGAGTTCATTGCTGAGCATACCCTCGGGAATTTAACACTTTTCCCCCTCGCTTATAATGCTTCCAGATGAGGA